>PYSP01000328.1:0-42012 GCA_003049395.1 Pseudohalonectria lignicola
GGAGGGGGGAGGGGGGAGGGGAACAGGGCAATGATAAAAGAGCCGTCATCCTCGGCCAGTGTCCCAGAATTATGAAAGGAACATCCAGCTAGTAATTCAATCGTCGCTAAACTTGACAGATGTAACAGCAACCAGTAACAGCGACGACGACAAGCCCGGAATCCGGATCTGCTATCCACCATGTCCCGGCGACCACTGCGACCAGGCCCCTTCCCAGGCCTCTCCCAGACCCTCCTCGGCGCCCTGGCTCTCCTCTCTCCTCGAGGCAGTGCCGCCCAGCAGCAGCCTCAACCCTCTCAACCCCACCGACCCTGCGAGCCTTCGACCTTTTCCTTCCCAACCATCTTCGGTGCCTCCCCGATCTCCATCACCGCCGCTCCGGTGCACGGCTTCGTCGCCACAACCGGATGGGGCGCCCCCGAAGCGTCCGGACCAGCCCTGCCAGCGTCGGGCATCAGCTTCTGCAACGTGACCGTGACCTACACGCACCCGGGTCAGGGCGACGAGGTGAATACTTATGTGTGGGTGCCGCTCGAGCGAGGCAGCAGCGGCGGCTCCAACTCCTCCAGCACCTCCAACACCTCCACCCCATGGAACGGACGCCTCGTCGGGGTGGGGGGCGGAGGCCTTGCGACGGGCGGCCCGGACGGCGAGCTGATGGCGCTCTATGTCCACCAAGGCTTCGCAGCGGCGACCACGGATGGCGGCCACCGCTCTCTAGACGCCACCAATGGCGAATGGGTGCTCGCCAGCCCCGGCAATGTGGCCTGGCCGCGGCTGGTCAACTTCGCCTATCTGTCGCTGCACGAGCTGTCCATCATCGGCAAGGCCATCACGGCGCAGTACTTCGCCGGCAAGCAGGCCGAGCGGTCCTACTGGGTCGGCTGCTCCATGGGCGGGCGCCAGGGCGTCATGCTGGCCCAGCGCTACCCGAACGACTTCGACGGCATCCTGGCCGGCTGCCCGGTCCTCAACGGCCCCAGCATCGGCGTCGCCCTGCACTGGGGCCAAATGGTGATGAACAGGCTGGGCGTCTACCCGCCGCCGTGCCAGATGGCCGCCGTCGCTGCCGCCGCCGTCGAGGCATGTGATGAGCTGGACGGACAGAAGGACGGCATCGTTGCCGACTGGGAGAGATGCAGCTTCGATCCGCGCAGCATCGTGGGTCAGACGGTCAACTGCACAAGCCTCGGCTTCTCTTCCGGCGTGGGGGTGCGACCTTCGGACACGGTCACCACGGAGGCGGCCGTCGTTGCCCAGGCCATCTGGCAGGGTGCAAAGCACGACGATGGCGAGAGGCTCTGGTACGGCTTCCCCGTCGGCACAGACCTTACGGGACCCACCGCCACCGGCTTGACACAGTGCACAGATAATGGCGTATGTGTCGGCCAGTCGCAGCCCCTGGCCGTCAGCTGGCTCCGATACTTCTGGAAGAAGGACCCGACCTTCGACCTCGCCACACTGACAATAGACCAGTACCGCGACGCCATGCACCAGTCCAACGGTGAGTTCGAGGGGATGCTCGGCACCAACTCAACCGACCTATCGGCCTTCCGCAGGGCCGGTGGGAAGATGCTCTCGTGGCATGGCGTCAACGACCAGCTCATCCAGATGGCGGGGACCCGTGCATACTACCGTGGCGTCCTTGAGAAGGATGCCCATGCTGGGGACTACTACCGCCACTTCGAGGTGCCCGGCGCCCTTCACTGTGCCGCCCGCCCCGGAGCGCCCTATCCCACCCTTGCCTTCGATACTCTCAGGCGCTGGGTTGAAGGCGGGACCCCGCCCGATTTCCTGGCTGCCAATATCCTAGGAGCAAGTGGCCCGACCGAGAAGCTGAGGAAGGTCTGCGCGTACCCTGCCCAAACGGTCTTCATTGGTGGAGACCCCGGTGATCTATCGTCGTACTCGTGTATTCCACCTGGATCTTGCGGTGGTAACAGGACTACACAAGGTTAGTGAAATGGAAGAGAAGGATTTGCGCATGTGGGCTACTTGCTGGTGAGCCCGGGTGATGGGAGGAACAAATGGGGAGCTTCTAATTTTAGGGGAGTGGCCGGGGAGAGAGAAGAGGGAGGAGAGAGACGGAGCGAAATACCACACCCATCAGCGAAAACACACCAACCACCACTCAAAATTCACCCACACACAACATCCATGAAATGCAAAGATAGTGTGCAATAATAGATCGCGGTCGATAGTTCATCCCATCAATTCAACACAAGATCAAGGATCTGTTCCGTCCCCGTCAACCTCCACCAGCCGTCCTCTTCCCGCGAAAGAAGCCATTCAGCGCACCCATCAACCCCTGAAGGCCCTTCTCCTCGCTGCCCGGTACCATCCCGCCACGGACCCAGACGGGGAGCTTGGCACGTATCCTGTCGGTGCCGAACCGGCGATCCAGCAGTACAATGGCAGCATAGTCGCTCTGGTGTCGTATCGCCCGCCCGATGCTCTGGTTGACTGCTCGCATACATGCATTCTCGTAGAAGTCACGGGAGGCATGCTTCCCCGCCGCCACGGCTTGCTCTCGGTTCATTACCGATGGTGACCCCATGAGCCCTGCAACCGTTGATGCCTCGATGTACTCCATCCTGGCCTTCCACTCAGCCGAGGCAACGTTGGGGTACGGCAGACCGACGATCACGACACAGCGGCCGAGCCTGTCCGAGAAATTGATGCCTTCCGACATCTTTCCGCCCACAACGCTGAGAAGTAGCGCTCCTCCACGCGGGACCCCGGCCATCGTTTTGGCAGCAGACCTACTCCCCCCCGAGAGATCACCAAGGATGGCCTTGCTGTACTCCTGAAGTATCTCGTCGCTCGAGCCGCCCTTGCTCTCCCGCAAGACGGCCTTCTTCCCCTGGAGTCGATCCCAGATCGATGGCCGACCAGGAGCCCCAGCAGCCCCAAGATCCGAGCCAAGACTCTTCTTCTGCCAGGCGGCAACAACCTCGTCCAGGTACCCGTAGCTGGGGAAGAAGACGACCACGCCGTCAGGCACCACGGAGCACATGTTCAGCAGTGCCGTCCCGAGCTGGCCAATCATTGTCGCGTCTCTTCTTCTCTGGAAGCTGAACTCGAACTGACCGGGGTGGATGTTGTTGCTATTGCTATTGGTAGGCTGAGAGCTGGCTAGGGTCCATACACAAAGGCTTGACGGTGGAATCACGTGGCCACAGCTCAAGGTTGTGATGCTCTCTGCCGCGAGCGTGGGGAAGAGGTGCGTCTTGTAGTCTTGAAAGGGCGACATGGTCCCGCCAGCGAGGATGACGGCACGTGCAGACGAGACGATGGACGAGAATGCGTGGGTCGGGGAAAGGAGAAGGTACGAGAGCTTGATGTCCGCCGTCTGGTGCTGGGTTGTTGACAGCGGGAGCCTCTCATAGAAGATGCGACCTTCGGTGCTCAGGTTCGTGAGGGCCAGAAGGAACCCGCTGAGCGTGTGGAGGACGGGCGAGGACGAGGCTGTCTTCTGGCCGCCTGCATTTGCCTCCCGCTCGTCCACGTGTGCGGCATAGCTCTCGATCTTGTAGGCCAGCTTCGACTCTTGGATGTATCGTATCAGACTGAACATGTTGATCTGGTCGATTCCTTTGCTGCTCAGGAGGCTGTTGGGGTCAACAATGCCTTGGTTTATCTAGAAGCACAGGAGGCAAAGTGGGGGACAAAAACTGGTCAGCTGATAGGTAATAAAAACTGATAAAATCAAGGGCAGAAAACAAAAAGAAGGGGGGGCAGGGGGGCTGGATATGAGGACGAAAAGGAACGAAACAAAACGAAATGATGCCTAACATACCGTAGCCACCTGGAGTGTGCGGTCCAACCATTCAGACAGCCCCTGAATGACCCGTGCCAGCTGGCCCACCATAACCCTGTTCTCCCCCTTGAGCTTCTTTCCAAACCGCTTCGCATAGACTGCCAGCATCTCCTTGGCCCTCTTCAACTCGCTCAGTCGGACCACGGCAGCGTGCACACTGGCGATGGCATCCATGATGTTGTGCGCCTCGTCGATGATCACGACGCTCCCCGCTAGCTTGATCCCAAGGGCATCCCTCGCCGTCTTCTGCAGAAGCAACGGATATGGCAGGGTTACGATCTCGGCACCGGGGACAGCCGTCCGCGATGCGTAGTAGGGACAGACCTGCATCGACTTGCCCAGCCTGTGGACGTCTTCGATGTCTGGGACGGTTGCCAGCGCTGTGTCGCGAAATTGGTGTGTCTCGCTGAGGTTGTCCTGGTTCAGGGCGAAGGGGCACTTCCCCGTTGACTTGGGCTTCTGCAGTTCTGCGCATCGGTCGTTGATCGCGCCCAGGCTGCCGAGGCGGGAGACAGCAGGGTTGATGCAGAGCTTTTGGCGCGACGAAAGAGGTACGTGCTTGACACACTCGACCTGTTCCTTACCTCTTCTCTGGTCGTGTTTCCTCCTGCCGTCGACGTCCTTTTCGGGGCCTGACGCTTTTTTACCGGCTCTCGGAAACGAAGGCGGGAAGCTCGGTCTCCTCAACTCCGAGATGAACTGCGTCAACTGAGAATGGGTCCTGGAAGTGTAAAAGATCTGTACATTGCGGTCGAGACAAACTTGCAGTCAGTGCCCAGTTGGGTTATTCGTCCACGGCAAGTTGGTCTTCCGCGCAGGGCACTTTCCCTTGGAAGTAGGGGGAGTAGAGCACCACCAACCTTGACTTCCTCCTCGACTCCCCCCTCCTCCTCCTCCTGCCCTGGCTTCTTTACACCGCTCAACCCAAACTTCTCCATCAGCTCGCGCGTCTCTTTGCTGAACAGCAAGGCCGAATCCCGCTCCCGCCCTAGCCCTCTCCCTGATGCTGAGTCCGAGTCATCCCCGCCGTCCCAGTCCAGGAGGAACTCTTCATCGTCATCGTCGGCATCGTCGCCAGTCCCTCCTGCCCTCCCCCTGAGGCTCGCCACATCGACACGCCGTCTTTTCGCAGCCCTCTGCTCCTCAAGCTTTTCCTTCTGTCGGATGTGGGCGAGACGCTGCTCCCGCTCCTCCCACCGCCTGGTGAGCTCGTCCCTCTTCCGCTGCAGCATCTGTTCGATGACCCATGATGGTTCATCCTTGAACTTCTCGGCATCTCCATCCATCGACGTCTCGAACCGTCCCCTTTTGAAGTTCCGGAGCCAGGTGAGAGAAGCACAGATGAGTGAAAGAGATTTACCCTATCAAAAGCAGGGGGTTAGACGCTTGAATGCTTCGGCAGGGCAGGGCCAAAGGGAATTCAGTCGAATAAGGCAACAAGAGATCTACGCCAATGGAGAATCACACATGCTGCACGTACCGTTCCTGTTGGGCTTTCTAGGATACCGACTTGGCCGTTGCCGCGCTGGAGGACATCGTAGACTGTCCTCATGAACTCTAGCTGGACATCGTAAGGGGTGAATGGATGGTTGAAGTTGACGTCGTGGTCATCTTGTCTCGGCACAGCCGTCAAGGGATCCATTGTGGGCCAAATGTCGCATCAAACCTAAGTGCTCATGGCAACAAAACGTGGGGGACGAGCCAGTCTGTGGTTCATCCAAATACTGACTGACACCTTGGTTTCCTGGTAGGTATCGCTGTCGTTCTGGCTTTCCGTGTTGGGTGGGGCAGCCAGCTAGCAATTGAGTCGTTGCTTGACAACTAGCAAATAAATCTCTGTGGCGGTCTGGGGCTGCAAATTTACAAAGCTGATTTCAGCGGTCTGTACCCGAAACCGTAGAGGGAACAAAATTTTCTAGCGGGATCTCCAGCTCCTCACCTCACTGGGCATGGAAGCTCTGGTTTCAGTAGGGCTGGGATAACGAAGCAAAGATCAGGAGCAGTTCCTCAATACCTATCTGTTCAAACACCTACCTTCTCAGTACTTTACTGTATTCGCATGCAACTGGTATTGATCTTGTTGCAAGGTCGCCGATGCTGCTCCTCTGAGTTGCCTGCCGCCCTTGGATCCTTTGTTGAAAAAACAAACAAGAGGAATGCTTGCAATGGTAAAAACTACGTACAACCGAGCCAGACTGTCTCTAGGGGTGGTCAACTTCAACACTCCGTCGCCAGCATAATCCTTAGCACATAGCAAAACGACGTTGACCTTGAAGGAAGAAAAATAATTTGAAGGCTCGCCTTAAGAAAGACCCGAAGAAGAGAGACATTCGATAAGAAAAAGAATGACAAGAGTGGGATTCGAACCCACGCCTCTTTCGAGACCAGAATTCACCCAATTGAAATCAGGAAAGTTGAAGAACTTGAGTCTGGCTCCTTAGACCGCTCGGACATCTTGCCGAATCAGAGTTGTTGGGAAGTTTTGGTGGGCAGCTGCCATTATATTTGGAGGATGGCAGTGTAAATACAAAGTAAAGCGGGGCAGGTAAGTGCGGGGTCGCAGTTCTCTCGATATAAATTGAGCGAATGGTAACACGCCTCCGAATTTAAGTTCTCCAGTACGTCATTATATATTATGCCCGGGGAATGCATAAAATGGATTATTTGATAAAAATCTAAGCCGTTTATAGCCGAATCAACGGAAGAGGCGCAGTTGAGGGAAGCAAAAGGTGTACGACCCAGACGGGGCTCGAACCCGCAACCTTCAGAGATCTTCGACGCCGAAATCTGACGCGATACCATTTCGCCACCAGGCCAATCGATGTCAGTTACCTTCAGAAGTTGGTATTATAAAGGTCTGGAGCACCGGCCTAAGCTTCTTTTCGAGAGCTAGTTCAGGGGTTGGCTCCCTAGTTTCGAGGACATGCCATGGACCAAAGCATCAGCGTGGCTAGGTAAGTAGCCAAGTTAGTCTCCTAGTCACCTTCGGGGGCTTCTCTATCCAATAGTAACAACTTACTAGTACATGACCGAGGAAGGAACATTCGCCAGAAGACACGCACGCTGTCGATAATTATTGCTGATATGATAAAGTATTGCCAACAGAGGCCAAGCCCGTCCTTCTGACCCCCCCGTTAGACTCCAGAACCTGCGCACCCCACATATGAATACAGCACGACTGCAACCGGTACGGGGAACAGACTGCGGGGAGCAAAGCTAATAATGTACAAGGCAAGATGGCGATATACTGCTTGGCAGCCAGCTGACGACGGGCGAAGCACATCTGCTCCTCCTCCTCCTCGGCTTTCTCCTCTGCCTCCTCCCCTTCCTCAACCCGTCGTGCCGTTTGCCGACACAGCTCACTCTACCTGCAAGACATCCATCTCGTCCGGGTCCCCACCCCAAATATGCCACTTGGCCAGGAACTCGTGGGAGAGGGCATCCTCGGCGCTCAGGCGGCGGCTGGGGTCCAGCTCCATGCAGCGTTCGAGGAAGTCGACGGCGAGCTTCTCCTGGGCCGTGAGCGGGGAGCCCGAGTCGATGCGGCAGGTGCTCCAGAGGATGATGCGCTCGAGGCTGAAGCCGTGGGTGCCGATGGTGGGGATGGAAGTCTCTAGCATGCAGCCGTGCAGCTGGGCGGCCGACTTCATCTTGCGCTGGCCAAAGATGGTGGCGATCTCGATCATAGCCTCCACGTCGTCGGCGCTGTTGAAGAATGGGAACCTCCTGCTGAGGATGGTCAGCAGTATGACCCCGGCCGACCAGACGTCGATCTTGGGCGTCTGCTCCGTGCACTTGAAGAGCACCTCTGGAGCGCGGAACCCTCGAGTGCCGGCCCGGTTGGCCCGCCGCGAAGGGCGCCGGTCCTCCTTGGGATACCCTCCCTGAGGCCCCGTGTTCCCCGCCAGCGCCACGGCGGTGCGCAGCTTGTGCTTCCGGACAGCGTGCTCCTCGTGGCAGAGGCAGCGCCGCGAGGTCTGATCCGAGCCCTCCCGCTCGGCGAGCCCAAAGTCGACCAGCACGCCCTCCTGCTTAGCAGGGTCGTACAGGAAGTTGGTCGGCTTGATGTCCCGGTGCAGAATGCCCTGTGCATGGACCGACGAGAGCGCCCGGAACAGGGAGCTCATATAGATGGCCATGTCGACCACCGTCATATCCCGGAAGTAGTCCCGGAAGTCAGAATGGCGGAAGTACGGCAGTATGGCCACCACCTGGTCGTGGTGGCGAAACGCCGTGATCAGGGGACACACACCGGGACGTCTGCGGAGGGAGTGCAGCAGATCCAGCTCGTTGAGGATGCGGTGCGGCGACGAGGTGACGTAAATCTTCTTGATCGCCACGTACTTGGGCTTTGCCAGCAGACAGGCTAGCCTAGTGGCTTCCTCAGCAGTCCGCGGCGGGTGAGCATACCGGGCATAGTAATTCTCCTTGTCAGGATCCCATTGGTTATCGAACCGATCATATTGGAGGTCCTGGGCCTTGTAGACCGTGGAGAATGTGCCTATATCGTCCATCGGAGCTTGGTTGTTAGCTGGCTTCTTTCTTCTTTCTCCTGAAAGTAGAGAAGGGACACACAGGGGACGGGGAAAGGAAAGGTAGCAAACTCGCCTTCGCCAATCCTCTTGATCAGTCGGTATTGGTTTCGAAATCCGGGAAACGTGCTTTGAAGCTTTTCCATATCTTCCCTGACCGAGCCCTCCACCTTGTCGTCGTCGGAAAGGTCTCCTTGGGCCTCGTACTCTTCCGCTTCTTCGCCCTGTGTTGCTTGTTGTTCGTTGTGGGGGTGATCTTGGTTTTGTTGGTGCCGGTGTTGTCTTTGTTGCCGTTGGTCTTGCTGTTGTTGTTGCTTTTGGTGCGCTTCTAGATCCGCCTCATCTTCTTGGTAGTCGGCTCCATTGTCGGCGTGGTCGGCGTCGTCCTCGTCCTCGTCTTCATCCTGCCGTGGCACATGGGACTCAACATTCATCTGGGTGCCATTAATAATGGCGGCATAATCCTGGAGAATTTCGAATGAGTCTGACCGCTGGCGACGAAGCGCAGTGGCCATTTTGGTGTGGGAACTGAACAAAGGAGATGGCCTTTTTGGAAGAGGCGACAGGGCATGAGGACACGTGCGAGGTCGTCCAGCACGATATGGAAAGAGAGCCTTGCGGTCCAACCACGAGGAGGACGGGCTTTGAGGCTCAATTGATCAACGGGAAGAGAAGTGGCACTATTCTTGCCTCGTCGAGTGAGGGTTGGGTATAACTTCAAGCAAGTAAGAGCAAGGGAGGAGGGAGGGAGGTTTGGATTCGTTGTCGACAACCTCCCCGTAGTAGGTACTTTCGAATTTGTTATGCAATGCCAATTGGTTCGCCTGTCTTGGGGGAATTGGAGCTGGTATTTTGGGCGGGAAGTAATTTGGTCAGTGAAGTGACGCGACAGGTGGGGTAAATTGGTGATGGAGACAGGGGTTCGTGTTTCGCGACCGTCCACAGCCCAACAAAAGAAAACAAAAACAAATGGTTGCCAGGCTCCACAACCGACGCCGGGAGGGTGGGCAGGTCCCTATACGTAAGGTAGCGTCGCTGGATGGCATCGTCGCAACTACACAACACAATCTTGAACACAATCGCATACCACAACAATTTCTGACATAGGCAGTCAGAAGGAAGTTTACAGAGTTGGCTCTCAGGCTACGTGCTCAGGCCTACGGGAAACGACACACGACGGTGACCCCCTCCCTTACTTCGCGGTCGAGCCTTGAAGCTTGACGGCGCCAGGCGCATGTTCAACAACCCGATACCAATAACAACTAGAGAGCAGCAACAACCACAACCACTACCTAACAACCCTCAAACTCAGTCCGTTCCGTTCGTTCCTGGTGCACATCCAGCAGCCCCAGCGGTCGCCCTCAAAGAGCCATGGAGCACATCAACTTCGACATAAACGATGCGCTCAAGCACTACATGAGCGATCCTGCCGGCATCCCAACACCCGAGGCCGACAGCGCCCTGTTCGACTGCGAGAACGACCCAGAAGCCCTGACGCTGGGAGTCGTGAATGCCGTGCTGAATCCAATTGTGGATGCTGTGGCCGAGAACCCGGAGGCCATCACGCGCAGCGCGCACTTTGACTCGCTGCAGTTTCTTCTAAAGTGCGCACCGATCCGTTCTCCCCCTTGCCCTGTTCTCTTGTCTCCGTACCCTTCCTCTTGTTCGGCGGCAGCGGCGCCGGCGGCAATAACAGCTGCGACGCATGCAATTTTGCCGACTACTCCTTAGCATGGACGTGACAACATTCTTGCAGTCCGAACAAACGAGAGAGGACTCTTTTCTGAGCTGTTTGAACGATCCAGATACACCTCGTTTCTCCCGACACATGCGCTCAGCAAGATATTCGACCTGATCACGTCCGGGCTCGCGGCAGAGGCCGAGGCGGTCGCGCAGGACCTCGAGTCGGACGAGCAGGACCTGATCGCCCACCACAAGCAGCTGCTCGAGATGTACAGCTTCCTAATGCAATGGACCATCGCCACAGTCGAGACTAAGGCAGCGGAGAAGTCGTCGACGGCGCCAGCTGCCAGGCGAGGCAAGCCAAAGGGCAAAAAGTCGTCGGCAGGGGTGGGCGGTGGGGAGCAGGACGGCAGCTGGGACTCGGCCATGCAGCTGCAGACGGCTCTGGACACCATGTGTAAGGTGCTGCGGCTGAAGCTGTCCAAGATCTTCCTGACGACGTCGGAGCGCGACACCTTCATCGGGTTGATCGCCCGGCCCGTCTACCTGATCCTCGAGAGCGAGCAGCGGGTCAAGAGCACGCCTATCCGGATGCACGCCTTCAAGGTGCTCTGCATGGCGGTCAAGCACCACGGGCACGGGTATGCGGCGCAGATCTCCATCGTGCAGAACCTGACGTACTTTGAGCACCTGTCAGAGCCCATGGCCGAGTTCCTGCACATCCTGTCGGAGCAGTACGACTACGAGCAGCTGGCGGCCGAGATCATGGTGGAGCTGAGCGGCAAGGAGTTCAGCAGCAATGACAGCAAGGGCCCAAAGTCGGTCTCGACCTTCATCACGAAGCTGTCGGAGCTGGCGCCCAGGCTGGTGATCAAGCAGGTGTCGCAGCTGATCAAGCAGATGGACAGCGAGTCGTACACGCTCCGCTGCGCCCTGATCGAGGTGTGTGGCAATATGATCGCCTACCTGAGCAGGCTGGACGAGCGGGGCGAGAACCACAAGACGCAGCTGGACGCCTTCTTCGGCATCCTGCAGGAGCGCTTCCTCGACGTGAACCCGTACTGCCGGTGCAGGACGATGCAGGTGTACATGAAGCTGTGTGACCTGGAGCACAAGTTCTCCAAAAGGAGGCAGAAGGTGGCCGAGCTCGCCGGCCGGAGCCTCGAGGACAAGAGCAGCAACGTGCGGAGGAACGCGATCAAGCTGCTGGGGTGTCTGATCAAGACGCACCCCTTCTCTGCGGTGCACGGTGCTCAGCTGGCCCGCAAGGAGTGGCAGCAGCGGCTGGACCAAGTGCAGGCCAAGCTAGACGCCCTCAAGCCGCCAGCGGACGCACCAGGCGGCCTCGGCGGGGGAGAGGGGAGCAAGAAGTCGGCAACTACTGCAGCGGACACGACGGTCGACCCGGAGCTGCTGGACGACGCCACTCAGATCGGGTCACCCATAAAATCGGCGCAGCACAAGACCCCGGCGGAGACGACGGATGAGGAGAAGATGGCAGCCATAGCCAAGGCGCAGCAGGAGGCGGCCACGAGCGAGGCCATCCACAACCTGACGCTCAAGAAGAAGTACTACACGGAGGCGCTCAAGTTCATCGCAGTAATCCACGAGTCGACGGGTACCATCTGCCAGCTGCTGGGGTCCAAGAACAAGAGCGAGGTGATCGAGGCCATGGACTACTTCGAGATTGGCGACGCGTACAACATCGAGGAGAACAAGGTGGGAATCCGGCGGATGCTGCGGCTGATCTGGACCAAGGGCAACAGCGACGAGGGCAAAGGGGTGCAGTCGCATCTGATCGAGTGCTACAGGCGGCTCTTCTTTGAGGCGCCTTCGTCCTTCAGCCCCAACGATGCGGCCAACTACATCGCGCGCAACATGATCAGCCTGACGTTTGGGGCGACGCCGGCAGAGCTGACGTCGCTGGAGCAGCTGCTGGCGACCATGATGAAGGGCGGCATGATCCACGACATTGTGATCCACAAGCTGTGGCAGGTGTACGGGGTGCAGAAGCGGGAGATCTCGCGGACGCAGAGGCGGGGCGCCATCATGGTGCTGGGCATGCTTGCCACAGCGAACCCGGAGATCGTGGTGGGCGAGATGGAGACGATGCTGCGGACGGGCCTGGGCTCCCACGGCAGGGCGGACCTGCAGCTGGCCAAGTACACGTGCGTCGCCCTGAGGCGCATCAGCCCGACCGGACGCCAGGCCAAGGACTCGCCCGTCAAGTTCGCCAGGCTGCCCAACGACCACGCCGCCCTGGCCCGTCTGGCCGCCATCACGGACGTGACCGTGGCCTCCGCGGAGGAGAAGGGCAAGGAGAAGGAGTGGTATGGCCTGGCCGAGCAGGCCATCAATGCCATCTACGCTATATCCAAGCACCCGGACGTGTTGTGTTCTGAGATGATCCGTCACAAGACGAGGCAGGTGTTTGCTTGTGCTCAGGGGCAAGGTCTGGCTCAGGCTCAGGCTCAGGCTCAGGCTCAGGCTCAAAGTCAGACACAGACACAGACACAGCCAGATGCCGAGGCGGACCAAGACCACGTCGCTGGTGAGGATGTCGGTGTCGAAGAGAATGCAGATGCAAAGGCCGATACGGGTGCCGATGCCGATGTGGATGCCGATGGTGTCGACAAGACGACCGTCCTGACCGGATCCGCACCTTCACCCTCGCCCTCACCATCAGCAGGGGGCAACAACGCCTTCGCCCTCTCGCAGCTCCTCTTCATCGTCGGCCACGTCGCCATCAAGCAGATAGTCCACCTTGAGGCCTGCGAGCTCGACTTCAAGCGGCGCAAGCAGGAGAAGGAGAAGACGGCCGCCGCAGCCAAGGAGGCGGCCGAGGAGGAAGCCCGACGGGCCAAAGGGGCCAGGGGCATCAGGGGGAAGAGTGCGACTCCGGCAGCACAACAGCAGCAAAGGGAAGAGCCGGCGGACGAGCTCGACCTCATCGGAGGCACGACCGAGGACGACTTCACCGAGGCGATGCAGCACATCCGCGAGCGGGAGCTGCTCTACGGACCGGACAGCCTGCTGGCGCTCTTCGGCCCGCTGGTGAGCGAGATCTGCGCCAACAACACAACGTACCGCAACCGCGGCATGCAGGCGGCGGCCACGCTCTGCCTGGCCAAGCTCATGTGCGTATCGGCCGAGTACTGCGAGGCGAACCTGCCCCTCCTCATCACCATCATGGAGCGGTCCGCCGACGCGACGGTACGGAGCAACGCCGTCATCGCCCTGGGCGACATGGCCGTCTGCTTCAACCACCTGATCGACGAGAATACCGACTTCCTCTACCGGCGCCTGGCCGACCCGGACCCCAGCGTCAAGCGCACCTGCCTGATGACCCTCACCTTCCTCATCCTGGCCGGCCAGGTCAAGGTCAAGGGTCAGCTTGGCGAGATGGCCAAGTGCCTCGAGGACGAGGACCGCCGCATCGCCGACCTGGCCCGCATGTTCTTCACCGAGCTGTCGACCAAGGACAATGCCGTCTACAACCACTTCGTCGACATGTTCAGCCTTCTGAGCGCCGAGAGGTCTCTGGAAGAGGACAACTTCCGCCGTATAGTCAAGTTCCTGCTCGGCTTTGTCGAGAAGGTGATTTTTTTGGGGTTTTCTCATCCTCCACCCCACTTCGCTGTAATGTCCATGCTAACCTTACCTCTTTCCCCACTTCCCTCCCTCTCCAGGACAAACACGCCAAGCAGCTCGCAGAGAAGCTCGCCGCACGTCTCGGCAGGTGCGACACGGAGCGCCAGTGGAATGACGTCGCCTTTGCCCTGGGACTGCTGCAGCACAAGAACGAGGACATCGCCAAGCAGGTATCGGAGGGATTCAAGCTGGTACAAGCACCTGCGTAGAGTCATGATCGTGTATCCTTCTATTTCTTTTCCTCTTCCCACTCATGTTGGTATATTTCGGTCCGGTGGGAAGGGCGGTAAAGGTTGATGAAAGGCGAGAGGGCGGCAAATAAACCATGGTTCTCCAGTATCCAGTATGATTTTGGTTCTGGCTCGGAAGAAGGTTTTTTGAAATGGGTTTACGGGATATCTTGGTGATGCTTAATCTTAAAATGAGGGTGGACGAGATTAATCCGATTATTTATTTATTTCGTTCATCTTCTATTTCTCTTGCAGACGGTACGCATCAATGAAAGCTAGCTTCACCCTATTGACAAACCCGTCCCTCGTAAACTTCGAGTGTCATGGTTCTCTACCAAACGTAACCCTCTTCTCTTGCCTCCACACTCAGAGGATGCATGCAATACGACGAACAACAAGAGACAGACAGTTTGCAAATCAGCTCTTCTGGTTGAAAAGTTGCCGTCATGCCTCTATTAGTTAGGCAAGTCTGACCGTAGCTACTATGTACATCTTCGTCCTACCACCGTGGTGGCCCATTGCCTTGAATACGTCTATACCTGGCCTGGCCCCCTGTGGTAGCTACTACGATCCAAGCATGTCCTCTCCTACCCCAGCCTCCCATCATGGAGACTTGCTCTAGGCCATCATAAACTGGGCCGAGTGGCTAGCAGATGTGGCCCTTGGTCCTCTCTATCTCTCCTTGATTGCCGTTTACTTCGTCAAAGAAGGTACCGCCGCAAATGTTGGGCGAACAATCCTGTAAAGGTGACAAGGAAAAACTGCGTTAGCCTCCTTTACTCTCCGTTGGGACAGGACCAACACAGGTAAGAAGGAAAGAAAGCAAAAAAAAAAAAAAAAAACCCAAAACAAAAAAAAAAAAGGTTGCGAAAAAAGAACAAGAAGGAAACGAACCGATCAGAATTGTAGACCTGGAAGTTGCCCCCCAAAAGCTCCTTCTCTCGCTGCTTCTCGGCCATCATTCGACGGACTAGGTCTCGGTCCTCCTCGGCTTGCAGCAGCGGGATTATGTGGATGCGAGACCACATCTTCTCACGGGCAAGCTCACTGGTTTGCCATCATCATCACCGTCGTCACCGTCGCCATCAATCGTCAGCCATTTGATCATGACATGTCTCTTGCTGGACTCCCCCTTTCGCGCCCGATCGAAGCCGCACGCTCCAAGGATAACTCGAGGTCGGTATGTTGGTGAACTCACTTCTGCTCCCGGATGCCCTTCGCCAGCTTGTACCACCCATAGGTCACGATGACTCCCATTCCAAGAAGTAATACCGCCGGTGAGAAGCCGCGCGAGGGAAGATTCCGCTGTGAAGCAACCAGAAAAGAAAAGAAGGAGAAATTTTGTCAGCATCAGTCTCAACACATATATCTGCTGCTTTCTTTGTATATCTCTCCACCATTTTGTGCTCCAGTCCTCTTGTTCTGGTCAGATCCGGCCATATTCTCGTCGCCCCTTCCCCTCTTCCCCTCATCCCCCCCTCTTCGTCGGAATCGTATCGTCGAGCTGGTCTCTTTCTGGGCATGTCTGTCCTCACAAGCCGAGGCCTACAGAGAGCCGCATCCGCCCTCCAACGTCACACGATGGTCGGCCCAGAAGTGGACTCCCACCGCCCGTCGCGGCTTTCGGGACTGGCCACTCTGACCTGGCCCAGCCGAGAAAATAATGGGCGATAATACACGGAGCGGCGAGGGTCCAGCGAGGGCCCAGTCCAACATGAGGCGGGCGGCAGCGAAGTAGACAGGGACAAAAGACAAACCTTATACTGGACGGCGCCGTAGCCGCCCACTGGCGGCATGTCCTGCGGCATGGTGGGCTAATTGATGGAATTGGTTCGTGGGGAGCTGTCAGATCTGTCAATTGCGCAAAGGCGGTATGTGATTCGTGTGGTGTCACCAGACCCCGTACCACTCTTGGGCTGTCGCTGCCGTCGTCGTTCGATATAGCGTGCAATTCGGTGGTTGTGATTGTTGATTGTCGGCTTGGTGGTAGGATGGATGATGGCGATCGCGCCGCCGTAGCTCCGAGGTCTGAATATTAAGCTGATGCCAGGGAACCCGCCCCACTCTGCCAGTTGACCTCTCCACCTACCTGCGTATACCCATCTATTGATGTAGTTACGTCAGCAGGTATTTACACAC
Organism: Pseudohalonectria lignicola; assembly: GCA_003049395.1. NCBI lineage: Eukaryota > Fungi > Ascomycota > Sordariomycetes > Magnaporthales > Ophioceraceae > Pseudohalonectria > Pseudohalonectria lignicola. Next base: position 16,056 of record PYSP01000328.1, read on the forward strand.
ATGGAGAGACCAAGGCAGGAATAACAGGCTGAGTTAACGTTGTTCCTCCAGGCCAAGGTAGTCAGGAAGGACGTGAATGAACTAAAAGCAAAATTCTACAAGAGCCCGTACCTAAGAGGGGAGAGAATTTATAAATGTCAGATTTCCATTCGTTCCCCCATTGCTCTGCCCGGGTATACAATACGGATCCCAACCCATGGTGCGAGGGATCTCCACGTAAGGAAACCAACTAACCATAACAGGGTGGAAAGAATAAATGTCTATGGAATAATGAAACGAACAAGCACCCGAGGGAAAAAAGAAGAAAGAGAAGAACATCTCCACAAAAGCCTTCCGAGGGACCAGGCGCCGTCGCTTAAAACTGAAACTCGACCTTGAATCCTTATACTTCCATGGCATCTAAACACGCCTAGCCTAGCCATGCTCATGCTCATGCTCATGCCCACACGACATCTATTCATAATCTCATGAGTCTCCCACCATCAGAGAATACTATGGTAAACGCCCCTCGTCGTCCTGTGCTTCCGACACCAGCTACAAACAGAGCGGCAACAAAGTCAGGTATTGATTGGCGGTAAGGCTCATCGGCACCTAACCTTTTTCCTTCTCGGCCTCCTCGAGCTCCTCAGCTTCCAGCTCCGCCATGAGATCCGCCTCCAGGTCCTCGTCAATTTCTGACGCCTCGGCCTGGCTGTCCTTCTCCCTCAGCAGCATCACCTCGTCCTCGTCACCCGTCCCGTGAGGGGTCGGGAGGCTCCCATTCTCTGTGTTGCTTTCATCCGCTGTCCGGACGACCTTCAGTCTGGAACCGACGACGGCCACGACCTCCGGGTTTGTGCTTCTTATGCTTGTGGGGCCTAGCCGCTGCTTTTTGCTGGCGCTGTCGTCAAGCACGCGCCGCTCGTCCCCCGAATCCGTATTCCTGCTGTAGCCGCCCACGTGCTTGCGTTTCTTGCCAGATGTCCTTGCCGGTTCCCTGGGCGCCTGGTCCGTCTCGTCCCCCTCATCTCTCTCGCTGTTGTTGGCCGAGCCCGTGGCCTCCTCATCGTCCGACGAGCCATCGCCATCCTCCCCATCAGCAAGAAACTCGGCCATCTCCGCATCGGCCTCGCCCCAGTCGAATGTCTTCAGGTCGTCAATAGGACTTAGCGCGCCGTTCGCTTCAAAGCCATCCTCATCCTGCTCGTCATCGTCGTCGTCATCGTCCCCAGCGTTCGGTCCTTCATCTTCATCGTCCGAGTCCTCGTCCTCCTCGTTGTCCACGCCCGACGGGTTCGAAACAATGATCTTAAGCTTCTTGACTTTCCGCTTGGGGGGTGGCCTCGCGATGCCCCCATCCGTGTCCACTGCGACGTCCCCGTCCCCGTCCCCGTCCCCATCTCCGTCTCCGTCTCCGTCCGAGACCGTGTCAATGTCCGTGTTTTCCACGGTTGTGACCGCCGACGATGAGAGTATCGTTCGGTCTGACGGCTGCAGGCCGACCGAGTAAGGGGCCTCGTCCATTCGCTTCCACTGGCTGAGGCTGTGGATGAGCCAGTCCTGGTTGACGATCTTGATGCTGGGGATCTTGGTGGCTTGCTTCCACTTTAGCGTCCTGGGACGGCCGCTGCTGATGACCAGATGTGTCACCTGCTTCGACACCTTCTTCATGATCTGGGCCCCGAAGCTCTTTGCCTGGAGGCCAATGTCCGAAACTTCCACGTCGATGCCCATCGGAACAAGCCCGGATAGCACAATCCTCGTGCCCTCCAGGACTGTGGCCTTGAGGCTGTCCAACACGATGCCAACATCAGGAGGGTCAGCCGGTTCCTGGGCAAGCATCTCGGCCAGTTTCGCTTCAGCCTCTTGTTCCGAGAAGCCCAACTTGTTCACCTCTGCCAGCTTCTCCCGGCGGTGCTCCGCAACCTTCATGTCGTGGATGCGGTAGAAGTTCTCGTGCAGCTGGGCGAGGTGCTTCTCGAGAAACTCGAGCTCTCGGTCGTCGTCCAGGAGGAGGTGGTGTCGGGGGTGGTTGTGAACTGCCGCCGGCGCACCCGTCGCACCCGGCGCACCTGTCGTCGTCGTCGTCGTCGTCGTTGTCGTCCTCCCGTCACCGCCTTCACCGCCCTGTTCCTTGCTACATCCCAGCTCGTCTTCCTTGTCGAGCTGTTCCTGCATGTGCAGCAGCAGGCGGTCCTTGATTTGCATCTCCAGCGCTCTCTCCTGCTCCTCCGTCTGCTTCTTTATGAGGGCCGCATTGTCGCCGCTCCCCATACTGGCGAGCTCCTCCAGGGCCGACACCTTGACTGCGTTCTTGCCCGTGCCGGTGCCGGTGCCGGCGCCTGTGCCTTTCTGCGGCGAAGCGGTTGCTGCTGCTCCTTGCTTGTGGTTAGTCATGCTGATGTTGACGTTTTGGTTGTTGCTGCTATTGCCATTCACGAGCGGTGTTGCTTTACCACCGGACGAGGCGGCAGCCCCTGACAGCGCCGAAGCCGCCGCCGAGGCCGCTGGAGAAGACGAAGATGGTAGCAGATCCTCGCGTTTGGGCAGGAAGCTGGAGTTGATGTCCCCGATGCCCTTGAAGAACTCGTAAGGCACGACCTTAATCAGGTTTGGTCGGTTCCGCGGCCACACGTCGGCGCGGTCGTCGATTATCACAACCATCCTGGTGCTGACGGGGAAGAGTCTCTGGAGGCTCTTGGCTGTCAGGCTGCCGTTCTCGTCTCGGCTGATCATGCGCTTGCCAAAAAGCTTGTGGTCCGGGTCGACGATCTCAGCGATCTGCTTGGCGTAGGCCCTGGTGCCCATCGTGTACACGTGCAGCTCGTACATAGTTGCGATCTTCTTGAGGAAGTTGACCAGGCCCGGCCGCATCTTGATGTAGTACCAGTACCCTGCGCCCCCCCGCGGCCCATCGTCGGGCAGGTTGAAGACCCTGACGTCCCTAACCGCCTCGTGGTTCGGGTTTGTGGGGTCGCGCTGCCAGTCTGCAATGGTCGGATCGACGCAGGCGTGGATGATGGTCTGGTCCAGGTCAACCACCAGGCTGAGCTTCCTCTGGTCCAGAAGCCTCCTCTGCAGCTCGAGCTCGGCCTTGGCGGCAGCGTTGCGGCTGACGAGCAGACTGGTCTGGTCGTGCGTCATGTTGATCGGGGCGCGTTCCGTGTCGAGCCGGTCCGTCGCCCAGTTGACCTCAGTCATATCCTTGCCGCACATGGCGCAGAGGCCTTGAAACTGCACCTCGTGCGTGCATTCTTCCTCCACCGTGGCCGAGGGCCGGTCCGCCTTGACCTCGTCGCCCATCTTCACGTGCCACTCCAGCAGCCGCCCGTCCGTCGGTGCAGGCCATTCCGTATATGTTGTCTGCAACGCCGGCTTGTACTCACGCGTGAAGCTGTCGCCCTCCTCGCCCCAAGTCTCAGTCGCAAACTGCAGTATCGGCTCCCCCCGCTTGAACGAGTCGCCAGCGCTTTTATAGAGCTTGGTGATCTTGATCGGGTATCGTTGGCGGGCACCAAAACTCAGCACCTTGTTACCCTTCTTGGTGTCGCCCTTCCTGGTGTCGCCGCCTTTCTTGGTGTCCTCCCCCATCGCGGCGGCAGGGGACGGTCGGGATGCGGCAAGTCCGCGGGATCGGTTCTGTGCCCTGTACCGCGTGCTCTGATGGGTTGCAGATATGCGAGAGAAGGGGCCGGTCTTGACGCAGGTGCTGCCGTTGCCGCCGCTGCAGAGCCCTGCTGGGATGTGCCAGGGTTGGGTTAGCATGGTGGTTCACAGGGCTTCCCTCAGCTGCCGCGATGATGAAAGCTGGACTTGAAAAAAATAGACCAGAAGCGCCTCCCTAGGAATTTGGCGGCGCATGAAACCAGAAAGAAAACGGACATAGGGAACAAAGCAATGAGAACTGATTCGAGGTGATGTAACACAATGAATGATATCGGAGAATGGGAGGAGAGCGAATGGGGGGAAACGGAAACGAAAAGATGGCGACAGATATCGGAAATTTATGGCTCCAAACAGGTACTGTGGAGGTAGGCAGACAGCCGACGGAGAGGGTAGGGGATCCTCACGGGGTCCGATCTATGGTTGTTGTCGTTTCCCAACAAGAATAAACGTGTCCTCGAGGGAGGTTCTCTAGGTCGCGACTCCTCTGCGTCTTTGCTTCACTGTTGCCGGTAGGTAGGTGAAGTACAGTCTTTGCGATCTTGATGATGAAAAGGGCAAGCCCCCATTGTATCTACGACCAACTCGCCTAGCCTCCCCTCACACAGAGTGAACCCTACCAGGAATTCCCAAGGACCAGCTGCAACGACGCGTTGCTTCGGGTGCAAGGTTTGGAATCCGGCGCGAGTTTCTCCAGGACCGGGCAGCTCGCTTGGCAGAGATCGGAAGGCGATCGATCGAGGGAGGGACGGGAAAGGGGTAGCTTAGGTAGCCGAGCAGGCAGGTAGGGACGGAACAAAGATGTGATACACCAGGCGATTGTAAATCCAGAACACTGACAGGCAGGTACGGACGGCTAGGCAGCTGGGTAAGGTAGGTAAGGTAAGGTAAGGTAGGTAGGTAGGTCCAGGTGAGAGGCGGGAGGATGTCAAATTGAATGCCGCCATAAAATGCGGAACCGCAAGTCCGCAACGGCAGGTTCGCCTGCGCGTGCTGGCCGGCAACATTTTAAAGTGCGACCTTCGCCGAAGCGATGGATGGATCTTCATTGTACGTAACTCCATTGGTCCCACATAAAGCTGGAAGGGAGGAGGAGCTTGGACCACCAGGCAACCGAGCTGCAAGCCTGCAACCCGGCGCATTCGGCAGGCATCTGCATCCAACTCCCTGACAATGGGTGAACCGCAAGCAAACAAAGCGCCACACCACCATGCACACCTGAGAGCCCGCCCCAATGGGAACTGGGAACTCACAGTCGGAACGTGTGGAGCCCATAGAGTTTCCCCCATGTGTAGTCGTCACTTGGCAACCCAATGTTTCCACTCAGGTGAAAGTCGCATGGTTTGGTGGGACAGCTGGGGTTCTTCACTGTTTTTTGCAGGGGTTCTTAGGGAATGTTGGTGTGTATTGAGTGTATTGAGAAGGGCAAAGGGCGAGAGGGGGGAAAGGGGGGGAAGAGAGGGAGAAAAAGGTACAGAGAGAGATAGAAGGGGCTAAATGAAGAAATTAATGAAATAATGACTGACCTCCCTCTACGTCGAGAAGAGGCGGCCGGTCGATGGTGGTGGCGATGGTTATTAGACGCGATGGGGTGGTGACACTGTCGCGTCTTGCTGCAGAGATCTCTCGTTAAGTCGATGTGCCAATGGATGGACGGCCACGTAGGGTCAATGGCTGAATGTATAACATAGGTTGATCCAGTGGGCTGATATATATACACCCGCAAGTGTGTCGCGTATTGTGGTGAGGGCGTGAGAAGGGTGTTGAGCACATAAATGGGGAAAGGCCGTTGTGGGAATTGAGATAGGAGTTGAATGCTTGCTGAACGGCATGGCCCAAGCTCCTATGCCTCTGACCTTGGTCACTGGGGTGAGATTTCAGTTCTTGGGTGGTGACTGAGGGTGAGTCGGGGGATGGCCATTAATTGGCCGAGGAGCTCAAGTATAATTGTGGGCTGTGGCAATTGATGTTTCCGGTTTGTGCAACAGGTCGGCAAGAAGAAGAAATGGTCTTAAGCGTGTGGTCCCCGATGTGCAAGTGTGTCGCGGTTACCTTGCTCGTCAGGAGATTTTGTCCCTTGAGATATCGAGATAGAAAAAATGTTCATCTGGAGACCACCGTCCAGTGCTTGCGTGACGTCGTCGGGTTCAATGAGTGTACGCGTATATGATTGGTGGTACTCAGTGCCCCCCCTAAAAAATCGGCTCTGTGTCGGGGAAAGGGTCTCTTGGGGCGGGCGACCTGCCGCCCTTTTGTATCTTGGATCAAGAGCTTGGCTTGGGGTTCTTTCAGCCGCCTGCATCCGCTACTGTAGTACCTCGTCTTCTTTACAACTCAGGCCTACACAAGCGTACCTTTGCAACATTTCCTGTCCGGATGTGAGATGGGATGTGAGTGGGGCCAAGCTGGCATTCCACCATTGTCCACCTGCCACCAGCGACCGTTTATGGGGCGCACACCAAATTCCCCCCCCAAAGGGCCGGTGGGTAGCAGCTTGTTCCAGATGCGCCAATAACTGTACGTGATCGTGGTGTGATATGGAATATCACGTGGTGCCCGTTAGCCAAGTCGAGCAAAATGGAACTGTATCCGTAGAGCCTCTGAGGTACGAATGAAGGCGGCATTTACCTACATACTATCTGCATTGTGATCTTTGATGCTCCACCGGTCGACCATACCAACTTAGCAGGGCAGGGAGCCTAGGCTCTCTCATGCTCTCAAACAATGTAAATATGACTGAGCTCTCTTTATTTGCTCTCTTTGCCCCTTTTGTCACTTTCGCAGTTGGCGTTCCGTCCCTGGTGGACATATCTGGTGTCAAACCCCTTCAGTCTGGTTCTTGTCTTTGATGGATGTCCCCTCTTCGCCGCCCCTCTCTGCGGCTCTGCCACCCCTCCCCCCGTCATCCCCCTTCGAATGTGTCCACGTTCGTTTTTCTCTTTTCATCTGCTTTTTTAAAACTAGATGTAAATAGTGTCTTTCTCATTTTGTTCTGATGCTAGCCTGCCGTGGAAGAGGGTTGGTGGGTGCTTTAGCTTTTAGCCATGCTCCCCTTGTAAACCTGACGGTTCTAGGTTCCATCAAAACGGCTCAAGTCATCTAAGGGGAATGTCCCAACAAGATACGGGCTACACTAGGGTTGAAATACGGCACATGATAGATGTATCATGCTGGCATCTCTCGCCACGGGATTATGGTACTGCTGCTTAAGGGTTTTCCATCTGCCTCCATTTGACTGAGACCACACACCCTTGCTTTCTGAAAGGGTATGGGATGGAGAAACAATATCCCTGGCTACTCAAGAAGAAATAGGGATCTGTAATCCCCTACCAATCTGATGGGCTCCCACTGTCCCCTGCTTCAGACCGTGGGGTGATGTATGCGCCATGGAACTCCTCCTCTTGTTTACTTTGCTTCATTTGTCTAGCATGGGTCTAAAGGCGCAAAACATGGCTGCTGATACCCATCTACCCGCACGGTGACTTAATAGCGCAACACCGTTAGGGGTTCCCCGGCCTAGCTCCAATGATGGACCTCCCGGCCCCCGGGCCCTAGTCACGCCATCATCCGTGCTTGACAGAACGACAGTCGAAGTCGAAGCTGCTCCCAAATAACTTGGGGGCCCAACCAAGCGAATATCAGTACTTATGGCTCCAAGATGGCGATGGCATCAGGTCGCTAGCCTCGGTGTAGCTGGGGTAACATACTACAGAGACAGGCGTAAACAGAAGAGGGACAGGGACCGAGGTCGAGGAGGATAAGGAATTTACGGATGTACACTATATTGACACTGTTGCCCCGCTATGCTCCGGATCAGTTGTTGGTTGTTGGAGTGAGTGGATCGTAAGCACTGCGTGTCTATCTCACACGGCGCAGGGACAATCGGAGTATCGGCAACTTCGGACCAAATGGACAACACTCTCCAAACGCTCGGTTTGCAATTCAACCAGCACCTCGACAACACAGGGCGGCGGGCATTCCTTTGCCCGAACGGATAGTCTAGTTGCAGTCCCCGAGCATTCCCTAAGCATCCCCCAAGCCACCCGAAAGGACGAGGAAAGGAGGTCGGAATTCCTCCTTCTAGGCAGCAGCTTGATATTGAGAGAGCAGTCCCACCCTCCGAGGTCAAAACAATTCAGTTTGAGGAAGGAGAGGAGCTCAGGCGACAGTCTGTTCTAACATTCGTGTTATTTGTGGCTATGGTACATGGTTGAGAGTAAGTTGAGGGCTGGCCTTCCATCAAAAAGTGGGTAGGAAGTTAGTTGGCGTCGGGTTGGTTAACTATATACTCAACCGCCTTGTCAACTAATGGAGAAAACATTGGTTAGTACGTGGCATGCGGAATCCCTCATCCAAGCGAGGGGCCAAGGGGTCGAGAGAGTAAGGACGTACCACTGTGGATTGTGTCGGCATCCTTGTCCGGAATCTCGATGCTGAATTCCTGGATGAAGCATTCCAGCGTTAGTACGCAATGGGCCCATTAGTTTCACTGGCTCCCTCCATCTACGCGGGCAGTTCTAATTGCACGGTTGCCAGCATGGGTTTCAACCAAACTGTCTGTATGCCAAAGACGCCGGACCACTGCTTACCTCCTCGATGGCCATCACAACCTCAACCGTGTCCAAGCTGTCTAGGCCAAGGTCGTTGGCGAAATGTGCATTGGGCTTGATCTGTCGATGGCGACTGGTAAATATGCATCCAGGTCCCAGCTGAAGTATGCGCTCTTAACGAAGCTGCGGGAAAGACGGTGGGACATACATTGGCAGGGTCGTTGACCTGAAAAGTTAAGATATCAGCAAAAGGAAATCTGACCGAGAGATGAGCCCTCGAGGAGCCAACGTGGACGAGGAGTCGGGAGCCATGTCAAGCTCCGATCCCCAGCGCAATGGCAGCAGAGAGAGTAACAACTCACCTTGTCGAAGCCGGCAAGCAGGTCCATAATCCTCCCCTCAACCGACTCCTTATCAAGGCCACCATCAGCTGAGTAGCAGCGTACAGCACTCCAGGGAGCAGCAGCCGTGGGCACCCATGAGGAGGCAGAGGGCGCGACGCGGCAGGCAGCTAATCTGGCGAGGGAGGACGAGACGATCGGGCGCGCGGCCGGTCGAGCGGCGGCAGCCATGACATTTCGCAGGAGAGCAGTGCGAAACATCTTTGCTGATTAGAAGAACAAGTGGGTGGCGGATGACTGATCGAAGCAAAAGGAAAAAGGAACAGACAGTGTGCAGTGCCGATTGATCGACAATGCCTGTCAGGTTCAGGGTCGACGAGTGGTGATGGGCGCTTTCCCGGATGGCAAAAAGTTGTCGGATGCTGATGTTGATAATCCGTCGAGCAATTTTCTGGGCCCAAGTCGCCCGAAGCTTGGGTGCCTAGCTCCGAACCAAGCCGAGTCACGTGCGGGCCTTGCGGACTTTATTATCAGCGTATCCCGTACACTTAAAACGAGCCAGAGTCACGTGCTGGACAGAAAACCCACCGCTCGGGGGGTTGGTCCAATAGTGTTTGGTCTTTTGTAATGATCGCATCGATGCCGCAAAACAGCCGAGACACTTCAATTCCGGAGCCACCAGGCAAATGAGCTCGAAATCGGCCACGTCAATTCGAGCTTATGGTCGCAGCTGGGAGGCAATCCGCACGTCATAACTCCTCCAGACAATCCCCTCCCTCCTACCCTGCGACAATCGAGCGTCGAGGCCTGCCCTTGCCCAGTTGAACCGATTCCCAACACCAACTAGAACGTCAATCGAATCGACCCAGGCGTGGAGCGAGCGAAAAATGGCTCCGCCATCGACAACAATGGCGACCGCCGCCCTCGTTTCTCGCCAGATCTATCTCAGAGCCGCTGCCGGCGCCGCCTCCAGGTCCGCAAGGAGGACACTGCCCGTGATTATAGCCTTCCAGCAGCTTATGCGCCAGCAGAGGACATATGCCACGCCCGCCGGTCCGCCACCAAAGAACCTCCGGCTGAAGCCCCCGGTCGATTGGGACCAGGAGAAGGAGGGCACCTTTGACAGGATTGGCAAGTACTTCTTGCTCACCGAGATGGCGCGGGGCATGTACGTCCTGCTGGAGCAATTTTTCAGGCCTCCGTGAGTACCGTCTTTGTATTATTATTATTGTTCTTATCATTTTGTTTCATTTGTGTCCTCTCACTTTTGCTCCTGTGGTCATCCTCACCTGAGGAAGAAGGGTTCTCGAGGAAGGGAAGTCATGCTGCTCAGGTTGGACGATTGTTCATCCAGCCTTGATGGATGCGCCTCGGGGGTGAATTGGATCTCGCCCGTCGCCCATAAGGCCATGGACGGCTGACCTCGGCTTTCCCACCGCAGATACACCATCTACTACCCCTTCGAGAAGGGACCCATCTCCCCCAGATTCCGAGGCGAGCACGCCCTGCGGAGATACCCGTCCGGCGAGGAGCGGTGCATTGCCTGCAAGCTCTGCGAGGCTGTTTGCCCAGCACAGGCAATCACCATCGAGGCCGAAGAGCGCATGGACGGCTCCCGCCGCACGACCCGCTACGACATCGACATGACCAAGTGCATCTACTGCGGCTTCTGCCAGGAGTCATGCCCCGTCGATGCCATTGTCGAGTCGCCTAACGCCGAGTACGCCACGGAGACGAGGGAAGAGCTGCTGTATAACAAAGGTGGGTTCTCTCCCTTTCTCGCTTCCCCAGACCCTTACTCTCCCTTGGCCCCTCACTGATGTGCGCGATGCACGGCCGCTGACCTGTCCTATCTAGAGAAACTGCTGGCCAACGGTGACAAGTGGGAGCCGGAGCTTGCGGCCGTCATCCGGGCGGATGCTCCTTACAGATAACAAGGCCCACGATATATCAAGCAGGATCACGACATTATCGCGGTGAGATGATCAGGAAGGCGGAGGGCAGGGAAGTAAAAACAAAGCCAGAGACTTGTCCATCTGCGAATAGAAGCTGTATATATCACATCAGAAGTTCTTTGTTTCTGCTGTCGAAGATTGCTCTGTTCCTCTGCTCCAAGTGATCAGAAATATGGGCGTCCTCCACATCTGGTGCTGTCATATCTTGGCCCAATCTGGACGGGGTATCAGTATATTAAGGCCAGTGGGCAACCTTTGCAATCGCTCATAGACGCTGTAGGGTGGCAGTTTGTGGAATTGTGAGGAAAAAACAAGCAGCAGTGAAAATAGCAAGGCTAAAAGATGCAGGGCAAAGCCAATGCCCCCAAGACTGATCCATTTTGTCTCATTCCCCCCTTCGCCGGTTTGAATCCCCTCAACGTCGTTAAAACTCCTTGAATACTCCTTAGATACTCCTCAGGCGGCTCGTCAGAAACTCCTCTCCCAGGCTCCCCACCAAAGGCCCATATTGGCAGCAATAACCAAATCCAGCATCTTCAAGCCCTCCTCGTAAACGATCAACTTGCCCAACTTGGCCCTCCTCCCCCTGTTCCCACCCCCGGCCCTCTCCCTGCCCAACCCAAAGAGATCCCCAACATCACCAGCAGCACTACTACTATGGTCGTCGCCGTCGTAGTCGTAGTCGTAGTCGTAGCTCGCCCCACGACGGTGCCCATGGCGATGTCGATGGGGGTCTTCAAGACGAAGCCCCGCAAACCTACGCTGCATCTCGGTGCCCTTGTCACGGAACATATCCCGGTTGGGAAGGTTGAACCTCAGCTCGGTGACGGTCGACGAGGCGGGCTCGTCACCGGCGGCCGTCGGGGTGAGGGTGTGCATGCATTTGACGCCGCGACCGCTGCTGCTGGTGTGGAACTCGCAGCGGCCGTCCCAGGGGCTGGTGAAGACGTACCCGCGGGGCTTGAGACCCGGGCCAGGCATCGTGATGAGCTGCCTCTGGCCCGCTGCCGCCTGGTTGCTGAGCGTCATCCTGGTGGTGGGCGAGGATGAAGAACCGACAGAACCATGAGGCGAGCCGCTGGATTCGGCAGAGGCAAAGGAGCCGGTGCTGCCCTGGCGAGAGTGGAACGGTGGGCGTGGCGGCGGCTCAAGAGGAGGGTAAGCGTCGCCCTCGGCACGATCAGCAGCCACGGCCTCGTGGTCCGCGTGGTGGTCCGTCTCCGAGCCGACGGTGCTGCTGCGTTTGCGAAAGGCCTCACGGATGTTGGAGGCCCAGCTTTTGGTGTAGCTCATGACCAGCCGCCGGGTGAAGAACTCTTCTGGGGCTGCCGCCACCGTCACCATCTTCGAGGGCCCAGTCGAGCCGCGCAGGGGCACTGATTCCGTGCTCCCGCGCGGATGTAGCGATGATGCAGCCGAACCAGCCCGCCTCCGGTTGATGTCGACACTGCCACGAGTGGGGAAGCCACGGAACTTGGCATAACCTGACGTCTCTAGGCAAATGTCGATGACAGGTGGGACTGCTGCTCCTCCATCCACTCCTCCACCTGCTGCTGCCGCTGCGGCTTGTGGGTTTGGACCCTGCGAGGGACCGAGTAGGCCAGGAACCTTGGTGTAGAGCGGCGAATGCTCCAGGAGCAGCGCAGTGGACTGGAATGATGAGACCTTGCCCACGTTCCATTGATTCCCTGATGCAGGATCCCGTCGGATTATTCTTATAGTGAAAGGGACCGAGTTCTTTGGCCGCTTGGTTGGAGATGGCGATCTCGGGGGCCTCAAGTGTTGCTGGCCATGATCATGACCATGACCTTGGCTCGCCGGCACGTTGAGCTGCCGCTCCGACAGGGGTTGTCCCAGCGGCACCACCCGCGGGTTGCCTTGTGCCGGTGGCTGAGGCGCACGTGTGGACGCCGAGAGGAGCCCGTCGACATTACCCACGCTTCTCGGTCGCGCCGAGGCTTTGTCAGGGACCAAGAATGGCCCGTCCATCGGTCTCGGCCCAATGGGCTTCCGGGCGATGGGACTCGGGACCTGGCCGTGCTGTGTCTGCTCCCATGCCTGCTGGTCCTGCTGGTCCTGCTGGTCCTGCTGGTCCTGCTGGGCCTGCGGCTTTCCCTGGCCCGAAAGGCCCCTGTGGGAATACGGCCTTGGAGGTAGCACAGGCCGATCGCTGGGGGAATCGTCTTCTCCGTCCGTGCCTTGACCGTGATGCGAGCCATATCCATATCCATGTCCATGCCCCACCTCCGACAGTGGTGCCGGGGCCGCGGTCTGGGCCAGGGTCAACTCTGAGGTGTGCGTGTCAAGGGGAAGGTGAGGTGCTGGGATTTTGGCAGTAGCTGGCAATGCCTTCCTCCTTATGGGCGAGGGCGCATGCTGGTTGACCCGACTGGGACTCTGAGCCCGTTCTAGACTCGGCCTCGGCGACGAGTTCTCGTTTGTTGCTACTGATAGAGAATGCTGTGCCGCCAAGCGCTCGTCGGAGAGCTGGTCCAGATGGATGTAGTACAGTGAGTTGGTGACATCCTCGCCCGTCACGTTCTTCCTCTGGGGCTTGAACGGGGATAATATGACATCCCGTGTGCCCGGTACCCTCGAGATGTAAAGCTGGAGGGGCTCGTGTTTCTCGCTGGCTGGGTTGACGGGATATTGTGGAGGGTTTGCAGCCAGATAATTTAGCTGGGATAGTGACTTCGCCTGCACGTTCTGTGCCACCGCCATCGTTTGGCACCAGGGGAAATTGTGACAAGATGAGAGTTGATAGTCGATGGCGGACAATGAGAGAGCGCGGGTTGAGTTTTGTACCAAATCTGGCTGTTGATGTTGTTCAGATGTCCTCGCTGGCTGGCTGGCTGGCTCGGCCAGCGCGACTGACGATCGACGTGATGTGGGGGCTCCCGCAGGCAGGAGGTGGTTGACCGTTGACGTCTGCCCGGTACTGTGTTTCTGTAAGAATACCTACCTACCTAGGTACCCTTGGCGTAATTAAGAGTCCCTGACAGTCCTGCCCGCCTCCTGGTTGACTTTGTGTTGTGCCCCCGATCCACGAGGCAATCCAAATTCAAATAGAAGCGTCCACAAGCCAAGCACATGAGCTTGGTTGTCGATTTCGTGATGTTTCACCTAGGTACATACCTAGGTGATTTGGAAGGCGGGCGACGGCGGGGAGACAGCGGGATGGACAGCCGGCTGAAGGCCACGAACCAACATACATATACGTATAAAAGTTAACAGTTGTGAACGTTGTGATTGGGATCGCTAAAAGGACCTGAAATCGCTTCGTCTTCCTACCTGGCTAGAAAATAATAAAAATAATAAAAATAATAAGAACCACGAAAAATAACAATTAAAAGCAAAATGGTTCGGATGAGTCAGGGCTCAACACAATGGGAAAGAAGCAAAACAACCAACCACAATGTAAATTGGAAGAAGAAACTGTCCAGTTTCATGCACCCGTCACCTTGGCTATCACCGCGACGTTGACAGCCTCTTGACTAGCGAAGGCTGCACTGGCGATATTTTTACATGCTCCTAGACCCTGCAGACATGGCATGGGATTCAACCCGGTCTGAACGTGGACGGTGTTTCCTAACCTCCGTCGTAAGCTGTGTGGGGCTGTGCAGTCTCTTTGGCAAGTTGAGCTCAACAAGCACCACAAACTGCGCAATTCAGACTTCAGCCCGCAGCCGACTCGCCCAATAGCTTACCCAACAGCTAAGTACGTACCTTCCATCGTCTAAGCAATACCTTCTGCCTTACCTACTTAGGTATCTACCTACCTAGGTATCAACGACCTGGTTGATTGGATGCTGACTGTGCCATTTGATGCACAATTTGCCACAGAGGTCAATCTTGAAAATTTTGGAGACAAATCGATCCTATGCGCGCAGTAATAGCACTAAGATAGACACAGGTATGTGCTAGGCTGGGAGATTCCATGTGCTCTGTTTTCTTTTTCCTTCCTCTTGGCAGATCTCCTGGCCTGTCTCGGGCTTGTTCTGCCCTTAGCTCGCCCCTGGGACATGGAGGCAAGTTGTACGCGTATGAATTTGCCCCCGTAGGTAGCAATTGGCAGTTCCACATGGCTTCCATGGTCCAGTCTAGTCTAGCCTGGCTTCAGGCGGCACCATTCTGTGAAAGCTTTTTCCGACACATCAGATGAAGGGTGCAGGCCAAACGGAGGGTATCGAAACACCCGACAATGGACAATATTAGCGCTAAAGTCGACGTATATGAACACAGAGCGTCTCGTGTTCGCCGGTTTCCCCGTCGGCAGCCGGCCAGCCGCAGTGGCGGTCAGGCTTCAGATTGCGTGTCAAACGCGGCTTGGGCGCCAGCCTCAAAGCTAAACGACTTCTCGTAGCATGTCAAGGCGGATTTCCACTCTTCGGAAATCCACCCGAACAAGCCACCAACGTCTGACGTGTGGTGAGACAAACGCAAAAGAGCACATGTTAGAAATGCGCGACGGGTTTCATCAAGCGTCTGGTATATGTGGCTTTCTTTGTCCTTCACCGGATGGTATCATTCCCAACGCCACCAGCCCGTGTGTCCGCACCCGCACTCCGCAATGACCGAGTGTGGGGGATGCCAAGGGGTTTTGCTGATGCCCCTTCCGGATCCGGATCGGCGGAGATGCAGCCCCACAAATCGATTGATAACCCCCGCATTGAAGCCGTCTCTGTCCGGAGCTCGTCCGGAAATGCTCGTGGGAAAATGCATTCTACGCTCGAAGTTTGTACGAGTTTGAAGGAGCTCAGGCAAGTAGAAAACGCACGGTAGCCTGACGATATAGGTGATCAAATCAGCAGGACAGCCACGGTCGTCTTCAAATGAGAGTGGAATGCTCCCTTTCTCCTGGAGACTGGTGTTATCTGGGTAAGGCAGCAAATCACAGAGGTATTAGGCAGGATCAATCTTAAAAAACTCTAGCCATTTCATCTACCGCTGTTACTCTGAGTAGAATGCTGAGAGGAGCACCTGACCTTGATAACTACCTACCTATATGATACACAGTTGGAAATTTAGATATCAAGCTTATTGAGGCAGCTCCTTGGAACCTCATGTAGCTCAAGGTAAAGTCCACTATTAATTATATATTGATGCGTGGTCTCGTTCCTCCTAAATTATCGAAGAAACCAATTGGGGGATTGCCCATGTATGTGCCGACCGACTAGCAATGCCATCCCCAGTCCATGGCTAGGCTGTCAGGGACTACAGTTTGATATCTTGCTTCTCGCCTTCGGGGACTAGTTAAACTTGTGACAGATAGACCCTTAGTCTAGGACCCACAGATCCATTCCTGCCCACCCGCAACCGGACAAGACTGATTGGCCACCATCCAAAGGAATCCGGCCACTTATCAATATTCCGTCATCCCACAGATGTAAACAAGCAGCGTGACACGGGAGATGGCTTCGGCCGGACTTTTGTGGCAACCTTACTCACGAAGGCACTCTCGCTAGTTCTCCTGCACACCTTCCTGTCTGCTGCCACCCACACGGGGCTGATAGACCACACCACGAGGACACGCCAGGGGTCACATGGGTGGTCAGATGAGCCGGACTGAGCTCGCTCCGGCTGTTGGCGCCAGCGGGCCCCAGAAACGGAGGTCCATTGTCCGTGCGAGAAATTGACATTGACACCAGTAGCGTAGGTAGGTAGGTACTGGCATCAAATGGTTGTACAAACTTCTATGTGGCTTGGGTAAGTGGTGAGTGACGGCCCGGGGTCGGCCAAAGCCACTTGGTAGTTATAATAGACCGAAGCTTAAATTGAGACTAGCAATACGGGCCCGGTAGTGGCTGGGGAAGCCAGCGTTGGTGGGAAAAAAAACCCCCAGTCGCAGTTAAGAGGTGGCTGGTGGTTGTAATGACAAATAATTTGGCGGTGGGTGCTTCGAGTTAATAGGGGATTTGATTCCTAACCCCTAATGCTGATCTCGCCCAACTAACAGGGGATGGTATCCTTACTAAAATTACTCGAGAATTAGTTACGTTCTGCAAGAATTCATGATTCTTAGAGAGGAAACCCCTTTGTCATGTTTCTTTTCTTGTTTCAATCTTTCAATTTTGGGATATTTACCAGCGCTTCATATGGCCGTACAGCCGCTCGCTATCGTCGGTTGACTAGAGAGTTGTCGCATCTCACAGATCGGACGCAACGGCTCGGCGGTCCTTGAGAGTGCTATTCCCGGAGCATAACCATTGCGCCCCATCCATATCTTTCTGTTTTGCATGCTCTCTGGATCAAACATGGGTAAGGGCAGAAGGCTGGTATGTCATTGCCGTCTGTCTTGATGATTAGTATTTGGCCTAGCGCCGCCAAGGTAGGCACCAGAGGACCATACCAGCTGGCAATGGAGTGGCAGCGTCGCAGGCGAGCTTCGATCAGCAAATCGACTCGGACCTGCATGCCTACCAGAGTACCAGTCAGCACCTACAAACATAAATACCATGCTTTCTCTGGCTTGCTCTTCTCGGAATGCCTAAGGTGGCTATCCCGTGTGATGACTGATAGGTACGTAGGATGTGAACACGGAGTCAGTCAGTCTGAGGATCTGAGAATCTGAGACTGAGACATGCAGAAACAGCCATATGGTAAACCAGTCTCGTCAAGGAGGTGCTGAATCAGAAGGCCATGACCGGGGCTAAGCGGGAAGTTGACGGGCAAAAACAAACATAGAATGTACAATGTCTCTTCAAAAGATAGGCAGTTAACCGCAGGACCGCACGACTCTTTTAATCCTTCAAAGTATGTAACGCCAGGTGCTTACGTGTGCTAGGCTCGAGAAAGGAGATATGCACCAGCAGACGGCAGGTTAATTCGAGCCTGTGGCTCACGAAAACTGCGTAGGATGGCAAGATGCTTGGGAGAGACCGCAGATACACTCGCCTCCATTTCTTTTATTCGCCAAGGGATGGGGTGTGTCAGTGGAGGGGGCTATATGGTCAGGATGGGTGCCGTTGAGGGTAAAGGTGAGGGTGAGGCGGATAAGGAGAGGATGGAGAGACAGACAGACAGACAGAAAGACAGGACAAAGGGGCGACGATGAATGTGGTGGTGAGCACGGGGTCCCAACAAGGGGTTTATGACGACGGCACCCACTCGCACCCACTCGCACAGCAGAGAAGAAACGAGGAAAGAACCCGGAATAGTAGGGAAGAAAAATGATAGTCACGATGCACAAGCAGTACTAGCAGACCTACATCATCATTATCATCACCACCGGCACCGTACTCTGGACATGCTAACTGCCCATACCGAGACACACATGCACATGCCCTCGCGCATACGCGGCGGCTTGCCAACAGCTAGCTGCATGTCTCATTCCATCCGGAAGGGAAGTGGGCCTGGAGGTCTGGCCAGTGCAGCCCTTGTATCCAGGGAAGCATGGGCAAGGGGCAAAGTGAGCGGGAAAGACGGAGGGTACAGATCATCGGGCTCCAGCTCCACGGTGGTATCTTTAGAACCACGGTTACTACCGTGTATCGGGATAAGGGTGTTATCTGGCGATTGGGATGGGTATGAAGCTGTGGAAGAGGAGCAGGGAGCGAAGAATGAATGAGGCTTCTGCACAAACTGGTTGGCCAGACAGGCGAAGGCTCGGACTGTGATCACAAAGGCAATACCGGCAGAGAGGGCCTCCATGCCTGAGGCCCCCCGTCGGAACAGAGGCGATTATATCGGAGAGACAAATTGTGGGAAGCAAGAGAACGAAAAGCTCGATTCTATGGCCGGGTGGCTCGGCCGGCGTCCATCTTCCCGCCTGGCGGGAGGTGCGTGAAGGACGTCTCGCAACAACAACAGAGAAGAAGGGGCGAGCGAGTGGAGACAGAGGCAGGGTTGCATCGGTTGACCGCTTGAACCAGGTGAGCAAGTAGTTGACGCAGCTCATTGGCCATCGACAGGGGGCATGACGGGTCCTGGATCTTGATTGAGCCCTCATGAGAGCCGTCCATCTTGACACCCCGAGACCTACATCCGTACCGTGCCTGATATTTTGATGTGCTGTTGTGGCAGTTGTGCTGAATGGTCTGAATGTGCTGTAGACCAACAAAGACAGAGAGGGAGAAGCTGCAGATCCTTCCATTGCCTTGGCCCTTCTCGTGTCTAGCTTGTTAGCACTCACTCGACCGGATGACAACACCGTGACCTGTCATGGGGCCGGCAATACGCGGGGTCACAGGCCGGCTCCCTGCCACCTTCTCGGCCGGCTGTTCGCTTCTTGGCCGGCAAGGGGGCTTCTGGAATGAGAACGACCCGGGAAGATCAAGCCATTGCACCCTGCCAGCAGGAGTTCAGCTGAGTAAACTATGACATAGATATTGACAATAAAATTGGAAGCGAGGAGGGGGAGGTGTCAAAAGAGAAGTATTCAAGCAGACCAAAGAAGCTGACGAAGGGGCCACTCTAGTGCAAACAGATGAGGGCTGAGGTGGCGGTCAGTCCACTGATGCCAGGGGCTGGAAAAAGACGAAAGTTTAAATGTGTGAAGGATGTGAGAAATTCATACCGACTTTTTGGGGCGGAGATGGGGATTGGACGAGAGCAATGGTGATGGTGGTGGAGGAAGTGGTGGGGAGCAGTAGTTAGGGGGAATGCAAGGAGGAGGAGTTGGAAGGGCTGTGTATGGGAACTCTGGTGTGGTAGTTCATTTGTTTTGATGGTCTGGTGGCCTGGTTATCTTGTTGGTCCGCTTGGTCATGTCGAGTGAGAAACTAGGACGAAATGTCTTAGCATAACCCAACAGGAAGAGAACAGATTGCTGAGGGCATTTCGGTAGGGCTATTTGATGCCAGGGTTCCAGATCAGAACCGCGCGGAGGTAAGAAAAACAGGGCGGATGGCCAGCGGTCAGGGGACAGAGAACAGAGAGCAGAGAACACCGAATAGAGGATCGGATGGAAGGGCAAAAATTCAATCCTTCCAATCTCCTCAGTGATCCGCTTTGGGTATTGAGGGAAAGGGACCAAAAGGAGAAGGGGGAAGGAATCGGCGTAACTAATGGCAAGTCATGCGGACAGGCAAGTGACACTGGTAATACGAGAATCAAGGATAGGAATGCCAGGCTGATATGTCAAGCGATAGATAAAGGAGGAATACATCGGGTTGTGGTGCGGGAGGTGTGGTCGCTGTATGGGAGAGTATGAGAGTTGAGAGTCAAGGGAATGTGGAAGTGTGGGAGTGTGGGTGGATGTGTGTGTGGGTGGGGGGAACCAGAAAGGAAACCAAATGCCCACCTAGGCTCTCTAACTACGTTGCTTACCTAGGCAGGTATGTAGGTGCATATGCACAAGAGTACCTAGTCCTAGGCCACTACCTACTGAGGTATCTAGGATCCTTAGGGGCTAGCAAGCTAGGTTTACCTTGGTGTGTGGCACCGTTCAGGAGGCGTGGCATTTTGGCTAGCTTGGCCAGCCACAGCCAGCCAGAACCCAGAAGAAGTAGGAATGAAGAAAGAAAAAAAGAGGGTGGAAGGCGACGCGTGCTAATTTGCTCGTAAATCCACGGGCCAAAGTCAGATCGCGCCCTCAGCCCACAAAGTCGACGACGCTCCCAATCTGGATAACCATACCAAAAATATTCGACTGGAAACACCCCCATAAACAAAGAACACGAAAGAACATGAAGAAAGACCGGCCTTGGACAGACCTTGACAGCCTGGGTGGATTTGGCAGCCTAGCTTGCGTACTTGTGGCGCACCAGGGAGGTCCAGACCTGAAATCCCCCTTGCTTTCTCCCTTTGTTTCCCTCCCTTTGGTGTCGTCTCGCGGTGGATTTGCAAGCTGAGCAGTTGGTCGAGCAGGGGGTCGAACAGCTTGTCGAACAGGTAGCTGAGCAGCTGGCTAGGACGTTGACCAAGGCCCTGTTAGAGACCCAGCCAAGGAAATGAAAGACGAAAAGGCCCTGGGTCTGAGGCAAATTGCGTACTGCATAGGCAAGCAAGAGGAGGGACAAAGGGACAAAGAGAAAACGAGAAAATAAAATAAAAGGGAAAACCGCCAGAATCACAAGGGCCGATCGACATTGAAGGCAGTGACGTCCGTTTAGGCACACATGCTAAAAAAGCCTCTGTCTCCGCCGTAACAAGGGCCCTGGTCCCTGTCACACCCCTCACATCCCCCTGAAAGTCCAAGATTGACTGATTTCGGTGGGGAAGGACCAGACCTCGACTGTACCAACCCAACACTGGTTGAAGCCAAGCCGAACCTAGCACATCCAGCACCCACCTCCCACAGACCAACAACAGGCAGATGATCTACGGACGCCACTCATGGGTAGCTCCGCCACCAACTGTTTATGCAGTACGTTAGTGTATAATATTTAGATTGGATGCTTGAGATGACATGGCGGACTAGTTGAATTTGAATTAGGCAAGATTTGTCGACGGTTTTGTGACTACCCCGTGCTGCGAGTACCTACCTACTACTCGACATGTACTACATGATACAATATGGATACCAGCTGCGTAGGGTACCTACTACGTAACTGGTGCGCACGGTTCAATGACTCAAGTCGCTGGCAGGCCACTCTACTGCATACCTAGGTACAGCGTAGAGGCTCCATTATTTATGTTGCCTGTGCTCCCTTCATGCCCTCTGGAACTGCACGGCGACCCTATCGCTCACTTGTGGCCCGGGGCTTCTTCACTCCGTCCTGCGTACAGACTTGCGGCGTTGACGGCTGGTACAGTCGGACACGGAGTGCCTACTTACCTCTGCTTTTTTATCAGTGAAATATCTAGTGAATGCGTCAATACGCTTCCCGCTTGGCTGGACATTCAATAATTTCGTCCCCTGGCGTGATTGCTTTCGCTAGCTCGGCACTTGGTGGGGAAGATCGTTTCTCGGAAAAAGAAGACCACATCACTCGAATCCCGTCTGTGGGTAATAAATGGTCAGTGCTCTCAATGGGGTTTTTGCTGGGCTTGCCGCGTTCGTGCCCGCTGAAGATCCCTTGTTGAAGACCCCGCCTGCGGGTGCAGTTGCATCGCATGGGATCGCATCACAAGCATCGGGCGATCTGCAACACCCATATTCACTGCGTGCCTCCGCAGTACCTTTCCTGCTTGCTCGACTACCTACTCTCATGCATTGCCTGCATTTCCTTGGGATTTCCTTCCTATCTCCCTGGTCGACCATGCCCGTCAGGCTGAAATACTTCGCAGTCCAGGTTTTCGGCGGCACAGGCCATGTTTAACCGCAGTCACTGGCACCGGGGATCCAGGGGACGACGGAAAGCCGCATGAAACTTGAGGCGCTGGCGCAACGTGCGGCAGGCTAGTTGGTGCTAACCCCAGGTGTGACGGGTTCGCTGTACACAGCATGGTCTAGAGTAACAAATAAACCGTCTTGAACCCTTCGGCACAACTGTCCCATTCCTGTATCATACCCTCCATCGACCCGGGTTGTGGGAGGAGTGGCGTTCGGTCTGAGACAAATGAGACAAACATGATGTCGTACAATCCTGCGCCACCACTGCCCACCAGTGGTTTGTGGACAGTTCCCACGGAACAGAGAGGCCGCTCGCGTTTTAGCCTTTCGCGTCTCTGGCCAGCCCAGTGCTCATGTCTTTGTGTCAAGACATCGGGCAGCCTGGAGGCTAAGGCAGCACAGGCTTATCATGTGGTGTCACAGAGACTTGACTTACCACTGTGACGACAAGCTATCCTGACTTCCGAATAACAAGCATGTCAGAAGCGGGCATCACCTTTCACATTCATCAATCCCGAATTCCACAAGCAAACTGACGACTCCCGTTCCACAACATCGCCAATGGCTAAATACCTACCTACATCCTTGTGGAGGCATTACCTCAACAGGTCGGTCGGATGAGGGGTATGCATTAGACGTACATTCGAACCCGCCATGTCCCATTCGGTGAAGCCGAAGAAAACCACACATCTAATATGATAGCGACAAGTGTGAAGAAATTCCTAAAGAAACATACAAACCATCTGCGTCGTGTTCGATCCTCATCCCTCTTGGCTGGGGTTTGAAATACGAGAGGCCAATTGCTGGCTGTCGGGATGCTTGTGCGACTCTTGATGTCACCACCACTGTCGCCGACTCCAGATATGGTTAGACAGGCGGGGACTAGCTTGAGCACCGCGGTTGAGATGTGCATTTGTGGACACTCCTTAACCTCAGCCTTCTTTCTCAACTAGCCTAGCCCTGGGGCTTGCTCTGAGAGAGACATATGCTCGCTCTCTCAGGTGGAATGGGTCTCTTAGCCAAGATTTTTCCTCGGTGAGTTTTGACCTCGATGCATTGTAAGTCACTGGCTAAGGGGGCTGTAAGAGAGACGCGGGAACGAGAGGGCAAAAGGGAAGGAAGGAAAAGAGGACTTGTTCTCATAATGATGGCGTGGTAGTATGAAATCGGGAAGTGTGAATGGGATGGTTGCTCAAACATCGCAAGGTGCCCCTTCCGTCTACGACGTTGAACCCCCGGTTGTTCAAATAAGCAATGGAAACTACCTCGCGGGAACTGACGCTTAAGCCGTCAATATTGGGATCGATCAGGCTGATGGATCATCCCCCCCCATCCACCCCCAGGCTTTTCTCTCCATCGGAACAGACCAATCTGAGACGGGTATACGCGGCCGAGCAGAAGAGAAGTTGTTCAGAATCCTGTCCTGCCTTTGTAGGTACGGACGCGCGCCTGCCGTTTATGCAGATCAGTGGAGAGTCGACACTTGGGGTCTCACAGGAGAGCGAACCCAAAAGCAGGCAGTCCGTTGTGATGCCGCTGGGCATGGTCGGGGTTGAGCGTGAAAAGGAGATAAATAGAAGAGTGGCCGCCGCTTACCAGGTAGAGAGAGAGCCACACCTTCCTGTTGACCTCCTTATTTACCTCAATAACCAATACTGAGGAAGCTCCTTACTAGCAGTGAACCAGTATGCCCGCTGGTTTATCCATGCTAACGGACCACGGTACGCCAGGCTGCTCCTCCCAGGTCCCAACTAGACTCATTTCACCATCCAAGCTTCCACAATCCACCCTTTCCGAGTTGAGGACCTGCCAACAAGTTAGTCAGTCGTTGCTTCGGAAACTGGAATTCTGGATCCGAGTGCTCCGACTGCTTACCTGCTGCTGTCCATCAACCGTTACAATGCCCATCTGACCAAAGATCACCTGCCATCCCCTGCCCACCATCACCACAACCACCAGGCCCACCTCTCCTTCGGGTCACCGTGGGGGGTTGCCCTCCACCGCAGTCTGCCCGACTTGCTCGGCCACCTTCACCCTGTTCACCTTGAAAGGGGACGGATACCGCATTGTCATCTTGTCGTATGACTGTTTGGATTGTGGCAGTTCAATTTCCCTAGGCATAGGTAGGCAACACCTCCCATTGCTAGGTAGGTGGACCAGGATCATGGCTGGAGGGGGGTTTGGAACCACGTTCACCAAGCTTGGAGGCGGCAGGCTGGCAGGCTGGCAGCTAGGCAACAGGCACACTTGGAGGTTGGGCAGCTCCAGCCGTGGCGCGACGCCTGGCGCAACAGCGGCCAGACCCTGAGACCCTGCGAAATGGAAGACAGTTTTGTGGTTAATTGATGGCTGAGGAGTCGACTCTTAGCACCTTTAAATCCTCCAGCGCCGCGCAAGCGACTTCCAGACTTGTCTGACCTACCACTTCCCGCTCACGATTTCTGACCGACACGAGTCGCGACCTGCCAAGACACATTCCCTACATACCACCCCTGTAGGTTTGGTGTGTACTACCTGCACTATCGTTACAAAACCCCCCACATCTCCACGTGCTTTCAGAATCAACCCCTCAAATCCCGCCGGCGATAAGAGCAGGAGGTAGGTAATTGTACCTAACGGGGACAGTTTGCACCGTTGACATATTGTTGATGACGGTGTAGGGTACGTACTACCGCTGGGGGACAACAATCTCAATCTCAATTTAGCAACAACTCACATAACCACACAACCTTGTACCGCAGTTCTCTCGACCGGGCCAATTCCAGTCTGGACTAGGTGGTCCTCTACAGCTCCGTACCCCACTCTGGCCAACCACAACATTGAAGGGTGCTCAAGACACCCGACGCCTGGAGTCTAGGGGAAGCAAGCGGAAGGAGCTGCACTTCCCCCGCTGAAATCGACGATTGCCCCGCCCACGACACAACCTAACAGCATCTTCCTAGTGTAAGTCAGAGTCCAGACTTTCAGTTCCCCCACATCCACCTAAGCCGCCCATCCTCCTCCCTGTTCATCATTCTCTCCGGGTTTCCTCATCTGGCCAATATCCATGATTGCTGAGAAGTAATCGCTCGAGTTAGGCTGCCGTGGCGCTGCGGCTAGGGGTAGCTGACCTCCTTATTGTTTAAGTGACTTGACGTTGCAGCTCAGATTGCAGGGACGGACTCCGTTTTTAAGCCGTTAGTGGCGTGCACAGCGTACGTACAGACGGGATATCCTCTCTCCCCCTCTCACCTACCCCCGCATTTTGAGCCGGGCCTGTCTGGCCATCCAGTCCCAGGACTAGTAGTCAGTCAACCCAACGGAGGCCAACTGATAGCGAGAGATCATCCGGAACGATCGGGAATTCAAGACAAGATACAGCAAGTAAGTGAAGGCAAGCCTTGCATCACTCTCCTGGTGTGTGCGTGTTTGTTAACTACGAGGAGGATCTCGTGGTGTCTCTCCCTGGTACACTATACTGTACCGTTATTCTGGCACGACAACAGCTCGACGTCTGACTTTTAAGCAACGGCGGACCTCGACCGAGCCGTATCGGATTATTAACAAACGTCAGCCGTAAGCGACTCGACTGTGCCCACCTCCGTTGATGGTGGCGCATACTTGTGCACAAGACGATTCTGACAAGCACCGGACCGACACAGTTTCACGGTTTCGACGGTTTCGACGGTTTCGACGGTTTCGGCGGTTTTGGCAGTTTCGATGGTTTTGACGGTTTTGACGGGTTTGAGACGCTCGAACGGTGTGCAGTCTGCCTCGTTTCTATACAGTCGGGTTCAAACGGGTCAATCACACCAGCCTTGATGTATGTTTACCCCGAAATCCCACATATATAGACCTACCTACCTATGTAGGTAGGTAGGTAGGTAGGTATGCACCATAGCTACCACCTACGTATCTACCGATCGGTTGGAGCCGTGTTCCCTTCCCCTTGTTGATACTTGCGTCTTCGGCTTATACACTGTCACCCACCCATTCAAACAAGCGCCTTTGCCCTTGCCCTTGCCCTTCCCCTTCCACCCTCCCCAACCTCATCCGCCTCTTCTACCTCTCTCTTCCTCAAACACGTAAACCCCAGTTTCTGGAGGTCAGGCTTGCTGATCTGGGAAGCTGGAGTCGGACTTTCACTTTTCGCTTGCCACATTTGGGAGGAGCTGGGACCATTGGTGGCCATTGTGTCAAATTATCTTACTGATACAAGATCACAGCAGGAAACTTTTCGGCATTTTCGGCACACCCCTCTTCTTTCTTCCGTCC
>PYSP01000329.1:0-41874 GCA_003049395.1 Pseudohalonectria lignicola
CCCCTCGTCCAGAGCAAAACAGCCTGCTAGGACAAGAAGCCGGGAAGTCAACTAGACAAGCAGACATGATGCAGACGGGCAGGCATACAGGCAGCAGTTGTGTGGCGGGCCTTGTTCTTGAGCACCGCATATTGTAGTAGGGCCGTGGGACTCTAGTGTTAGCATCTGCAAGTCTTTGTTCCATTTATTTTATTATTTTACAGGCAGGATTACTCCGCTAACCCTGCTAGCACAACAGACAGACACACACAACTTTTGTAACATGTGGACTGCCAAGCCGGCGCCCAGGAGGTCCTCACACCTCTTCCTCCTCCCTTTGGGAAAGAAATGACTTGTCCCAGTTCAGTTTACCCCCTTATTTCTCAACCACTAGGCTTTTCCACTTTTTCTTATGATGCCGTCTATAACAACTTCCCCGCCGGCAGGTCGGGCAGAGCATGAGACAGTAGAGTTACGGCCGATGCACTGATGCACATAATGGAAGTCGCCACAAGCACATCGGGGAAGTCCTGCTCACATTGTGCTAGCAGACGGATCAGCACAGCTCTAGTACTCCGACGTCGTCGAGAGACACAAAGAAATACGAGTGGGAGAGAAGAGCCAATAGGTCGAAACTTGGAGCTCTAACTGGCTATCCTGGAGCAACATTCCCTTCCTTGCCTCGCCGATGGGCCAAGGCCGAGATGCTGGTCGACCTGGTCGGTATGGACCTGCGGAAAATCTACTACGAGGTTCTGTTGCCCAACCCACGGAATGATGGTCTTGTCCACCCATGTGGCCAACCGCGGCATAACATTTCAGCCTTTACAACGGGAGCGTCCGAGCATGAGGGGAAAGGTAGATGATGCAGGGGCTAGTGCGCCCTTCGTGCTGCCCGAATTCTGTTCGGAGAATTCATGCTTTCGGATAGGACCAATCTCTTCGAGAGCTAGAGACGTATCATGGGCTTTGCTCCGGCCGCACAAAGAACATGCTGTGTCCGCTACTCTGCTGTGTTGTTGGATTCCGAGCTCCACAACGCTTAATCCAGCACAAGCCCCCACTGTGTTTCAGGGAAGCACTCAGAACTTTGAAAGGCAGCCTCCTGTCCTTAGCAGCGTTGTTGGCCACCCGGTCTCTTTGCTAATGCAGCCTGCCGAAATCCTGTTGTCTTTATTGTTTGCTCTATCCATCCCGGACAAAAGAGATCTTTCGACCGCTAATGCCCTCTAGGAACTACCACCAACCAAATCACCAACGGTCCAGATGCATTCAATTCTCAAATGCAGCCCCTGGCTTGGTCTCTTGCCCTCTCGCTCTGGCACACAACTCTGGTAGCAGGTAGCCACCGCCGCTTGTAACCCTACTCCAGAGCACCTCGAACCGCTCGAAGTCAAAGGCAGCGAGCCATAGCCTAGTGTCTTTCCCGCGCTACTACGTAGATTTCCGAACTCGATTCTCACCATTGTCTGTTCCTCAGAGCACCTGCTAGATCATACCCCAGGTCAACTGCATGTTATCAAGGGTGCCGTGTTTGAGCAGATTTGGCCGAGATGATGATCCTCCTTGTCTCATATGGGGAAGTTGGTGGCGCTAGCTAGGAAAAAGGTGAGGACTCAGCGCCTGCCAACTTCAGACATGCAAGCCGCTAGACAGTCGTCATGGGATAGTTGAGCAGTCGATGGGGTTCGACAATTCAAGGTACGCACTGATAATCAAGGCGCCCTACGTAGGGGTTCCGCGTCAATTTATGTCACTCCATGATGGCGGCATTGCAGATGGGAAATCCGGCTAAGGCACTTGTCCTCAGGAATGTGGCCTTCCTGCCATCTAGAGAGCCACTCTCTGTCCTGAAGAGGGCCATAGGTCTCAGAGACACGGCTAACTGGCATAAGACAGAGACAGAGGTAAGTCTGAAGCGGGGGTACCCAATTGAGTGGCCCTTAGAAGCACTAACTAGCCCTCAAGCCACAGAGAGGAATTTAGTCTTGTAAAATGGACTTCCCCTAGTAGTTGAGTACACCTGTGAGGTGAGCAGCTCCGACTCAAGAGCGAGCCGAGGGCATATGAAGCGTCTTATATACACAGCCGTCCCAAGTTTTATCATCGTCTCAGATCATCATACTCTCCGGCACTACCTACGCAATGTCTCCTCGTTGTCTGAGAAGTCCTTCCTCCATCAGACCCAACCGAGACAGGATTGTAGGAGTTGACAAGAGCGCCCCACAAGCAGGAGAAGCACAGATGCCGACTGGGGACCCAAGGAGAGAAAAGAGTCCATCTCAAGTTAAAGACGAACATAAAAGTAAAGGATGACGCGCTTGCCTCAACTGAGGTGTCCAATTGGTGGTCTTCACCTCCTTGCTTTATTATACTTCATTCGAACTCCAAGTCACAGTCGGCTTGGAGCATTGGGTCTTATTTTGATGACCAGACTCAACAGAGTTGCGGTTCAAGACATTCCTAGCTTTTCATACATGAGGGAGTGTCGAACATGAACGTCGACAAATTTCAGAGCAGACCCAGAGGCCAACAGCATTCCAGATGTTATTGAACGCGGCCACCATCTCGAGGCATCATTAAGCCATTGTCACGTGCTTGAATCACCCTTTTCCATGGAGCTTATCCTCGCCAACCTTCTCCGTCGTTCTTCAGGCCCTTTGTGGTTCTCCCCCCCACTGTTCGCCGACTTTCTATCCCCCTTCTCTGGCTTCTTTTTAGTTTGCTATTGTACCACCTCCTTTCCCCGCAGTCACAAGCAGCGTGACCCGACACCGACACTTTAGCAAGCAGTCTTAGGCGGGGGATGTCTCACATGGAGGGCGGGTAAGATGGGGGGCAGATGGGGGTCAGCTTGTGTCTGTTTGCATAAGCCCAAGGTTACACATCGTGTCACTGCCTAGCCGAGACCTGTCCAATGGCACGGCACAGAGGCATTTGCTGGTGGTGACGCCTGCCCGGTGCAAGTCAGCAGGCGTCACATAACACTTTCCATCAAGCATCCCGGTATCTCTGTGGCAAAGGGAAACCTTGAAGACGTGGGCTTTCATGATTCGGGCTTCTTGTCCCTCGACGTCGGCCCTCTGACAGTCATTACTCCCTGTCCCCACATCCGTGGCGCACATGCTATGCCGCTGCATTGTCACCAGACTTCTGCCCATGGCGGGATCGCCCCGTTGGCAATGCATTTCGTTTCCCAGTTTGTTCTCGCCGTTGATCCCTGATGATCTGGTGATATGAGGGCAAAGGAGGGAACGATATCATGGATTTCTCGGTTGGCGTTCTTGGAATTCACCGCCAACTGAGGAGGGTCTCGTCAGCTCAGCTTGAAGCAGTATCGAGAGCGATATGGTAAAGAGCCAACCTGCACAGGCTTGCGAGCTGTCAGGCTGCCATGAAGCCAACCCGAACTGCCCATCTCTCCCCGTTTCGAGTTCCGGGTGCAGTGCCAGACGAGTACGTTGCCTTCCTCATCACCGTAGATGCTGACTTGTGTTCGGCTGAATCAAGGAGGTCTCACCGTTGCTGTCTCCAGGCTGATCGGATCAGAATGCGCCGTCAGCGAGTTCATTGTGAGACTGTCTTACACTCTTAGTGGGTAATGCTATTGGATACCCCTGAGCCAAGGAGCCCTGCAAGGAGCTTTGTACCACGATGACACCATGAACGGCTGCTGCTGTGGTGGGAACCCCAGGAGGTGCCCAATTTTGCACTGTTGCAGTTTTCTTCTCCTTATCTACCTAGTAGGCTGTTAGGTAATAATACCTAAGGAAACGGGAAACGGCATTGGCACATTTCCTCACAGGGCTACCTTTTCCCTTGCATTCTTGAGTCTAGATGGGGATATGCTGGGTCATTGCCCGTCTCGCGCGCCACAAACCTGATCATCTGCTGCTGAGGAATCAGTGCGGTGAAACATCGGGGTTGCTTTGATCAAGAAGCCACTGGAATACTCCCTTTTTTGGGTAATTGTATCCTGTTTTCCCCGACCATCGACACACTGCTCCCAGGTTACCTTGAAGCCCAATATGTACCCGTTTGCGGACCTCGCCTCTGGCAACCTGGCCAGATGGCTGTGAGGATCGACGCTGCTGCATCCGTGGGCCAGTCGTTCAAGCATAGGTGACGGGACCTCGGTGTGCCGTTCCAAGGGGTTGACGTGGCAGTCCAGCACGCCACGTCTCGCCACCGGTGTCGGTCCCGTCGGGGCATTACCAGAGGAATTGACTTTGATGCTGCCCAATGCAGGCTGTCACTGGTCTAGACGGTATCACAGATCCATTCCGGGCAAAGCCCAAAAGGCGGCTCAATTTGGCCACATGAGTGCTCGCCGGTCGGAGCTACTCGGATTTCCAATCGGGGACAGTCACGAGGTCAACGGATGCCCACCGGTCAGTCTACGCCGATAGATAGCTGCTGCTACCGTTGACACCACAGTGAGAGATGGAGGAAAAACCGGTCCTGAACCAAAAGTCGGAATGTGATAGCGGCGCAGCGACGCCTGCGCGATTTTGCGAGTGCGCTTGCAGATGGATGGGGCAGAGACATGTCCCGACATCCTGGGTGGTGGCTGCCAGCATCGCCACATTGGGCCAATAGCCAATGTTCAAACGCCCAGCGGCCTAACGGCCTGTCGTAAAAAATTTTTAGTGTCGACATGGGCCCCCCAGACTGTACCTCACGGGTCGAATGCAGGTCTGACAGGCGTCCCATGTGGAGGACCAAGAGCCACAGAACGGGAACTTGATCCTCGCTTGTCGCAGCTGGTGAAATCGGTACCACAAAGCGCACAGTTGGGAAATTCTTATCTGTTTTGTGGGAATGTTTGATGAGTGAAAGCGGCATCGTCAGTTACAGATAAGATATCGAAGCCCCTAGCTCCTCAGTTGGCAGCTGGAAGCCCCATTATAAGTGTCGGTTGAATGCAACAACATTGCGCCTCTTGCGAGCACCACGCCTTCGGTGCTGAAGATCTGCGGCTCACGGCTTATTCCGAACCAAGAAGTCTTACACGAGGACAAGTCTGGGCGTTTGGTTTGTGGATTTCTTTGTAGCTTCCTGTTGGCCAATATTGTGATATTTTAGGTATGCTAAACGTAGGCAAATTCAGTGTCCTGAAGGTCTTCCTGTCCATCTTTCCCCCTACCCTGTGGGCTCAATCAAACCTACCTATAGGGCTCACCTGCCTGCCTCGGTTTGGCGATCAAGGCTTCCGATAGGCGCCACCCATGCTTTCAACACGAAAGTACCTACATGTGCCGTCAATCCCAACAAGCCCCCGCCGGGGGTTTTCCCGGCACCTGAGAGAAGCGAGAACCGGCGGTGAGCAACATGAAATCAGCAGACGACCGAGAGCAAGGCTTAGAGTCGCACATGCAGCTACATCTGCCGGCCTTATGTGCCCCGAGAGAAGTGCTAACCAAACGGCGTTGTGGTTCTCGAGTGGTAATATCTTTATTAAACCGGGCGGTAGCTGTTTCCTCGTCCGGAGACGGCCATCCAGCTCTGCACTGTACAATCCGAGGGCATGGCCACACCGACCTGGGCGTAAGCAAGGAGAAACTTCATTGATCTGCACGAGAATGTGCGACAGGTCATGCTGTGTGTGTTAGCGTCGAGGACCAACCGCACCAGAAGGGTAAAAAAATAACATGTTAGTTGGTAAGTAGGTAGGTAGGCAGGTGGATAGCTCCAATCCCTTGCTTCCTGTTAATACACGGCATCAATAACGGCCAGCACGGTCTGCTAGGGAGGTGGTTGCTATCCTTACAATGTCACCGTTGGCGGATGGACAGGCAGCCCAAAGATGTACAACAATTCGGTGGAGAATCAGCGGGCCACCGGAATACCGTGCTAGGCAAATAGGCAACTGCCGATGAGTAGTATGGCTTTTGCTCCCCAAATCTCACAATGTCATTTATCAGGGCGATCCAGTCACTCGCCCAGTGCATCAAGCCGTCAGTTATCAAAATTTTACTCCCAGCCTTGCATAACCATGTGATCGCGGCAATTTAATTTTTTATTTTCGTACTCTGCAACAACAACAAGCTTCACTCTGGGCTCCATCTGTTTTCTGTAGCCTTTCTGAGCTTTTTACCCTTTTACCTCTCCTTTTGTACGCCCTCCTCCTTAGGCATGTGCTTGTTTCCATGGTTTGACACACACCGGTCCGCCCGTGTTAGTGGGGCCGTCGTCCGACCACGACTTCGTTTGAGTAGGTAGTCACCGGTTCTGCGGTTTGACTGCCCTTTGACTGCCCTCGTGCTTTCCACCAGCATCCCAGCGGGTCCGGCCAAAGCTGCTTTGCCGCGAGTCTATACGTTGTAGGATTATTTCCCCCTTCGCCTGAGTCGCGGCCGGTGAGGTCATTCCAATTTTCTCCTTCCCACCTATGAATCCCATCCCCCTTTCGCCATGGAAGCATCAATGGAAGCATTACACAAACCAGATCCCGTCCATGGTCCCCTTGGCGCCATGAACGACCAAAACCCCATTGGTTTCCCACTTTGCTGAGATGAATGATGGAGCCGGACAGGAGGGAGGACGGACGGTACGGCCGACTCGGAGAATTCAGAGGAACTCCAGCATGCCATAATAGTCGGGCAAACGCCAGGTACCATGGTTGGCCATCCGGGGGTCATCCCTCGTCCGGCCGTTGGTGCGTGGTTGGCTATGGATTCCATGAGCCATGTATGGAAATAGAGAAGGGCAGGGAAGGACTACGGATCCAAGTCTCACCCCTTTCGCCAGCGCCACCGTCGTCACTCGCGGCGGTACTTCCCCTTTTCGCCTGCCACAATCCCACAGACCGCTCAACGCCTACCTCGCACAACCTTGAGTCTGCCACCTAGCGACCCGCTGGGTGACGGGTGCGCTGCTTGAGCCAGCAGCCTTATTTTATATATTGAAGGCCCCAAAGTGTGCACCGTCAAGGATGGCCTCGGCTTCCTAGTGCAAACTTTGCGTTCTCAACCTCGTCATCTTTACATCCGCCTCACAATACCACACTCCCCAATGGCCCCCATCGCAGTGGATACCATACAACAGCCATGGGACAGACAAAGTCAGTTGACAGAGTCGAGACCCACTAGCAGCAGTGATGCACCACTCCAGGATCATGACCCAGAGCTCCACGGTGTCCCCATCCAGCCTGCTGAGGCCCTGGAGGAGCATCCACCCGTTGACTTTGGTACTGATGGGGATCTTGACCGTTTCGTCTTCCGGTTCAGGGTGCCCCGGGACTACACTAGGCCCATGAGTGAGGACAACTGCTACAAGCTTCATGC
The DNA here is from genome assembly GCA_003049395.1 of Pseudohalonectria lignicola. Classification (NCBI taxonomy): domain Eukaryota; kingdom Fungi; phylum Ascomycota; class Sordariomycetes; order Magnaporthales; family Ophioceraceae; genus Pseudohalonectria; species Pseudohalonectria lignicola. Next base: position 7,266 of record PYSP01000329.1, read on the forward strand.
GGAGGTCCTTCGCAAGAAGGAGGATAGCACCACCACTACCACCACCATCAAGACCACCACCGCCGCCTTCAAGCTCAAGCAGCTCGAGGCGAGACAGTTCTTCGTCTATCTCTGCGGCGGACCCGGAGACGGCCAGCAGCCTCTCCGCCACGGGCTCCTCAACAAGTACGTCGTGGCCAACGGCTACCAGATGCTGCTGCTGGACTACCGCGGCTGCGGTCGGAGCGAGCGTCTTACCTCGGAGACCCTCCTCCGGCGGCGGCGCGAGGCGGCCCGGGACGGAGACACGGACGGCGCCGTCCGGGCCTTCCAGGAGGCGAGGCAGGGCAACATCGTGCGCGACCTCGAGGCCGTGAGGAGATACTTCGTCCAGACGACCCCCTCCGGCGGCGGCGGTGAAGGCCTTGGCAAGTTCGTCCTCTGCGGGCAGTCATACGGCGGGTGGATCGCGCTCACGTACATCGACCGGTACCCATCGAGCGTCGCGGCCGTGCTGCTGACCGGGGGGATGCCGCCCATGAACGCGACCGCGGCCCAGGTGTACGAGCGGCTGTTCCGGTCCGTGGCCAGGGAGAACAAGAGGTTCTACGAGCAGCACCCGGACGCCAGGGAGAAGGTCGGGTCCCTCGCGGCCGCGATCCTGGAGACGACGAGCCAGAGTCCCCGCCGCCGCCGCCAAGACCACCACCACAAACACGCCCGAGACAGAGGCGGCAACCGGCTCAGCCTGACCACCTTCGCCAGCATGGGCCGCGTCCTGGGCGAGTCGGACGGCGCCCGCAAGCTGTACGAGCGGATCCTGAGGCTCGAGAGGACGCTGGCGGGGCGGACGCGCTGGACGGAGGGGGAGGTGGCGCGCCTGTTCGCCGAGGGCGGCGCCCTCGTCGACACGCATCGGTTCAACAGCCGCCTCCCCTACGCTGTCGACCACGAGATGCAGTGCTACGTCGTCGACAAGGGCCGCACCTCGGACTGGGCCGCGAGGAGGGTCAGGGACGAAGGGCGGCTGAGGCGCAAGTTCGCCTGGGTGCACAGCACCTCCGCGAAGGAGCTCCGGCAGAGGCAGCAGCAGGAGCATCACCAGCAGAGGCACCAGCCACGCCAGCACCAGCGCCGCCAGCACCAGCACCAACACCTGCACCAGAACAAGACCCAGCACCACCAGCAGCAGCAGGGCGCCGCCGCCGACAGGGACTTCTACTTCCTCGGGGAGGCGTTCATGCCAGAGCACGCAGAGGATTACGCGGAGCTAAGGAGGGTTGGGGGCAAGGCCTTCGTGGAGAGGGTCATCCAGGCGGGGCAGAACGAGACCCTGTTCGACAGGCGGAGGCTCAAGAAGAACAAGGTCCCGCTCTTCGCCGTCATATACCCTGCCGACATGTACGTCGACGCCGGCCTGGCGGTCGACGCGGCCAAGAGCATCGGAGGCGCGGCCTGGAAGAGGCTCGAGGACGGAAGCGAGCTGAGGCACAACGCCATCAGGGAGAGGGCCGGCGACGTGGTCCGCATCTGGAGGGAACTGGGCTTTCGCGGCCTCGACAAAGACCCGGACGTGGTGTCGGGAGGGTTGTAGAGTTTGGTAGTTTTATTGTTTTATTGTTTGTAGGTTGCTCATTCGTCCGTACAGGGGCGCTGCACCACGAATTACCCCCCCCCCCCCNNNCCCCCCCCCCCCCCCCCTTCTTTTGTTAGCCCAAACGATGGCGCTTGCGAGAGCATTACTGGGGCGGGGTACCCCTTTCTCTGCCTACCAACCGCAGACCCCCACAACCTCGGGTGTTTTTCCTACGTACCTAAATAAATAACACCTCTAGCGAAAACAGAAAATGCAAGCTAATATTTTCTAAGGAGGATGGCTTTTTTCCTTCACTTGTTTAGCCACCTGACAGGAAGTTGTACAAGATTGCCTCCAAGTGGGGTGGCGACTACTCGGCCAGTCGCAAGTGGGACGAACAGGGGACATACACGGAATATATTTGGCAGATACTGCATTCTTTTGTCTTTCCCGCGCCCTAACCTAAGATACCGTAATAACCTGCCCTGTCCAAGCACGACCGTTTGCCTCGAACTCCAAAATCATATAATCGGGTCGTGCGCCCTTGCTTCGTTCAACTAGAGGGTTGCGGCTTGAGAACTTGCCTCGTCTGAGGATGATAGCAATGAACATCCTCGTGGGGAACCGTGCCCACAGAGCCGAACCCGACCCCAACCTAGACCTGCGTAAGGTGTCACCGAACCGTCCAGATGCCGGATCGGACAAGGACTAGTGCCCTTCGATGGCCCGTGGCGCCGATCCGAAGTTGTTTGGCGGGGATGACAAATGCATCCATAGCTCGCTCACGGGCGCGCATGCCAGACACGCCTTCCGTCAATGCGAGAATCACCTCGTAGTCTCTGCTCAGCTGACGAAGAAAAGAAGCAAAGCAGAGAACTCCCAACGCCCCCTCTTTTGTAAGCCTTGCCTAGCCCTCGGGTATACTGGGAAAGGCCGATGATCATGATGAAACGACATTCTGGAATGAAAAGAGGAACTTGAACTGTAAAGGGAAAGGGAAAGTGATAAAAAAAAAGGCAAGAACCAAAGCAGCCCGATGACTCCACTGATAGAGACGTATGCATCAGCGATGGAAAGTGAGGAGAGGAGGGGTCTGCCAGAGGCAGAAGAAACAAATGGCCAGCGCAATGCCGAATAAAATGTGCAGGAACCATAGCGGAAAGTCGCTTCAACTGCACGCACCAACAAAGTGAAAAATAACAGAGACAAAACAAGCGAAGAATAGAACCGAAAGGATGAAAAGCAAGAGGATCCAGGAAAAAAGACAATTATGCATTATAAACTCGGGAAGCACATTCCGCCTGGATGCGCAAAGGTCCCATGTCGAGTAGTTGGCGGCAAGGCGGGTAGGCTACCTTGGGCAGGTAGGTGACGTGACGTGAGCCGGGGAATGAAGTCGCAGCTAGGTAGGCCCGTCAGGAGTAATAACGATAAGTGATGTCGTATGTACCGAGGAGACCTATACCTGAGGAAGCCGGTCCACCATGCCGGGCGTACCAGGCCTGGGCAAATCGGTGTAAAACTAGGGAAAGGAAAGAAAAAGCAGCTAAACAGAAAAACAAAAATAGGCAAGAAACCGAGGCAGAAACACAGCGAGACAGATAACGAGCTCCTTCGGTGGGAAATAAGGCAGCCCTCGAAGCCATCCAAGGTGTAACTCGTCTTGTTGGGGGGTTCATGTCGTGCGGCCGATGGTAGTCAAGAATCCCGAACGCAACGACACCAGAGATGGCGGGGTGGGAAGTCGAAACACCCCCGTCTCCAGAAGACAAAAGTCGGCGGATGGAAAAAGGAGTTGCATCGAGGCCCAGTTCGTGCGGGTTTCGCCGATCAGGCGCCACGAAACAAGCAGAGCTGCGGCTGCTTAACCCCTAATGGCTGCCGAAGCATGAGTTTCGCTGCCGTAGAAGGAGAATCGATCGTGGTGCATGTGGTGGTGCATTTCATTCGACGACGTACCGGTCATGGGATGGAACCCACCCACCATCGCGTTCGGCGACGGAGACCTGGCACTTCCGGCAGCGATCGAGGACGATGCGGGGCCGGTTGGGGTTGTGCTCGCCGACGAGCGGGGCTGCGACGTTTGCGACGCTGATGATGGCGACATGGGCGACGAGGCCCGCTCCAGGGCCTGTTGAAACTGAAACTGGGCTGGCGATCCTCCCATGTACCCCGAAAGCGACGCGTTCTGAAAGTAAGGGTTCGGGTCCCTCTTAGGGAGCGAATGGTGCTGGGCGCCGTGCAGGTGGATGTGCTTCATGGTGCCAATGTGGAGCGGGCTTCCCGTCAGGCTCGAGTCAGTGGAGCTGTTGTTACCCCTCAGCGTGAACTCATCGTCCGCACCATCGAAGCGGCCGCTCCTCATCGTGCCATCCTTGAGTTGCGGGCTGGACTGTTTGGAGCCGAACTATAAAGAAGGGAAGGCAAAATCGCTCTTGTTAGCCGACATTATCCCAACGCAGAAACAGATATATGCACAAGACAATAGATGTCATGTTTGAGCGTACTTCGCTACCCTAGCAGGTATGCATGAAGTTGAGTCACAGGCGATGGAACGGATGCTGATGATGTTGGTACAATGTGGTGGTGGATCATGTTGGGTTATGGTGGTGGAGCCGGAGTGGAGGATCTCCCTCCACATGATGAACGTACGAAGCAGTATTTGTTAACCAGCTCCTCGTACGAGGCAGACGACAGGCTGGAGGGGCCGGTTGGCTTCGTTGCCGTGGCCGAGGTATGGTTCGTAGTCGAGGGCGCCGGGGCTATGTCCTTGTCCTTGTCCTTGACCGTGGTCTTCGCGCCGTTGGCGACGTTGGTAGCGGTCGCAGAAGGCCCGGCCTCTGTCGCCGCTAGCTTGGGCGACGCCTGCCTAACGTTCCCCTTCATGTACAGGCCGTCGCCCTTAGGTATCGACGTCTTTGCAGCCTGGATGGCGCTCGACAGTGACGCGCCAAAGTCGTACCGGTTTGCAAAGGCCTGGCCGCTTGGGGCCGTGAGTCGGCTGGAGAGATTGTCGCTCGGGAGAGCTGTAGTCGACTTGGAGCCTTTGAGCCGGAGCGCCGACGGCCCAGTCTCACCGAGGTAGTCGTGAATCGACTGGTCGAAGTTGATCTTGCCTTCCTCTCCACCGAACTCGCTGATGCCGACAGGCATTGACTTGGGCCTCGGAGCAGTCGAGGGATTGGCACGGCGGTTTTGGCTGCGAGGGAGCTCGCCGGCAGACCGAGCAGAGGCGCCCTGGAAGCCACGCTTTCCATTCTGTGGGAGCATCTTCTTGCGGAAGTCGACCTGGAAGTTGACACCTCCATTGCTGTCCCACAGCTCCTGCCCGTTGACGTTGTAACGGGTGCAGAAGTAGAGGGTCTTGGATTCAAGGTTGGCTACTTCCGACAACTTGATGTTGAAGGTGAATCTGTCATGGCCCACCGGGTTCTCTCTGGGTCGGATCTCGGCCGAGTACTCTGCCCCAACCTCCGACGTCGTCTTCCAGTAGTCGAGCGTGAACCGACAAGTCACGTACTTCTGGAATGCGATGTTGGCCACTACCACGGAGCCGATCAGGCTCTTCTGGTCATTTGACAACCACACACGCTCCAACCTCACTGGCTGGGCTTTCCTGGCCGGAGTCTCAACTGGGAAGTTGGCCATGATGATTTCCCACTCGAAAGGCGGCGAGCGCGTCTCAGACTGGGCCGACTCGCCATCTGGGAACGGGTATTCGCTGTCGCTTCCGTAGTTATCGGCAGGCGATGATCCCGCACTCACTGCGAGCGGACGGTCGACCTGAAGAAAATGCCGTACATGCTCGAGATGGGAATCGAAGTGCACCGCCTTCGAGAAGGTGGGAGTCCCGGGCATGCTAGACGGCCGTCGTCGGGAGGGGGGCCGCAGGGCCGGTCGGACGAGCTCGCCCGACTTCTTGCGCACCATCTGCGGCTTCTTCAGCAGGACCTCCTCTTCAGAGTCAGCATCTGAGGCCGAGAGCGAGTTGTCGGCCGACTTGATCCCCAGAATATCAGAATCTGTGGCCGACCTCGAATGGGATATTCGGCGACCAGCGGCAGCAGCCGCCAGATCGCCCAGGGAGCCTGTGCTGAAACTATGGTGCACCAGGCCATCTGCGAGATCAGGTTTAGGTGTGATGACCAGCTTGACCGGGCCGGCGCCGCCTCCATTATTCCTCGTTGGCGAGCTTTCTCGGTGCTGGGGTATTTGGCTAATGGCATGCTGAAGCTCCCTAAGATTCTCGAGTCGTCGGCCACGCCCCTTCGGCACCTCATCCTCGTCACTACTAGCAGGCGATTCTGGGGGGGACATGATGGCGCCGTTGGGCATCGCGCGGTCGTCAATGATGGGAGGCGGTGACTGCCTGATGCTGTTGCTGTTCGCGATCATCCCCTTCAGGTCCTCCGAGGTTGCCTCCGGGGTTGGCTGGTGTGTGGGCCCGCCATGCTGTGCTGCTCCTACGGCCGATGGAGTTCGACGGTGCCGGGTAAGGTATGAAGCTGATCTGGGTAGTGATGGACGAGAGTTGTTTGATACCATAGAGGGTCGCCGACTCGTGTCGGGAGATGTGGGAGCAGAGGCAGCGGGCGATCTGGACGGAGGAGTGTAAGGCATTCCCACGACTCGGATGCCGCGATCTTGAACGGGAATGCTGGATGCGGGAGCGGGGTTGGGAGAAATGGAAGCAAGAGGCTTGTCTGGATCGGAGGGTGGGATTTGTGGGCAATTCGTGATCGGAGACTGGAGTCTCTTGTTCACAGTGAAATCATAAATCCAGCTTAACTTCCGTGTGAGGGGGCTGTCCACTGCGAGATGCAACGGATCTGAAAGAAACACAAAGGGCCAAAATTAGTAGACGTTCTTCTACTGTGTAGGTCGTAGGTTTTTATGGTGGCCATTGCGGGTTGCTCAAGGTCAAATAAAACAAGGAAAAGAGAGGTCCAAGGTTCGACTCGGAAAACTTTGTGGTGGTGAACCACTAGGTTGGTGGAGGTTAAGGTCTGGGGGCAAAGATGTTGTAATGTAGTGGTGGGCGGGAGCAAGCCCCAGAAGAAGACTCTCCGGGGCAGAAAGACAATGTCTTGCTTAGGCCGCCGCTTCGCAATGAGAGGGCTCGGCCGTTGGAATTTGCAAATTGTACTTACTGGGGGACGCAACAAGAAGGAGAGGTGGGAAGGATTGCTCTGGCAATATTCCAGCAACAGAGGCAATCCCGTAACCACCGGTCCAAATGTGTGCGGGATGGAAGGGACAAGCGAGGCCAAGCGGCAACGACGACAACAGGCGTTCTCGAGCGTCGCTGCAAAAGATTAGATGAGATCGGCGGAGAGAAGAAAAAACCCTGACGCCTCGAAAGAAGAATTGAAAGAAGAAAGAGTGCGGCAGAGGGAGGTGAGACTCTCAGTACGGTCGGCGGAGGTGGGCGAGGCGGGCGATGCTCGGTGGCGTCGTCCTCTCTCGCTGTTCCTTGGTCGAAGTTCCTTTTAAGCCACGACGGAGACGCAATAACGTCTTCTGTCTTCACTCCTGTGCTTGACCGGCTGCCAGCTCTGCTTTTGTCAGCCACGATCTGGGAGATGGACCGCAAGAGGGACTACTGTGTGTTAAGTAAACAACAGTTTTGGGACAAGAGTGAGGAATGGAAAGAGTGGGTTGGGGGGCAAGGGGAAACAGGATAGTTTTGAAGAGCGTGGGAATGAGTAACAGGGGTGTGCAACTAGCCTGCCACACCTCGACTTCCAGGTGGGCTGGTCGGTACCTCCCACGGCCAGCCTATTAGCTGTCCGTACTGTATGGGGCGAGCCCGCTCCATGTAAATTTGGTTGAGGAAGCTAATAACACCTGAGCCTGCGAGCAACCTAGAAGCAAGAATCATCGCTACCTCCCTGGATTTCCCACATGCCTTCCTCTACCAACGTACTAGGTATGTAAGACCGGCGCAAGCGGCGCAAGCGTTGCCGGACACGCAGACCAGACACGGGCAGCAAGCACCAGAGGAATGTGCGTCGGGGAGTGGATATGAGGTATGATTGTGATAATTGCTGGTTGATTGTGATTTTTGTCTCCGGCCAGTTTATCGTGAACCTCGTCGTTTCCCGTTACTACGGAGTACCTACCGACTCTGAGCAACTACCATGAGACCATCCTTACTGCTGCATGGAAAAGATACTGGTGTTGGACATCAAGGTATCGCTCCATTTCTTACATCACGCTTATTGACAGAAAGCCTGGACTCCTGTAGCTGGCTCGTTACAAAGTGCTTCAGTGCGAAGGTTTAATTCCGCGTCTGTCCGGTCCCTGCGTGCCTACTCGTAAGGGGGAGAATGGATGGTGGAGAAGGAGATCACTCATCACTACTATGTCATACGATCTATTACGAGCCACAGCTTGGTTCCGGATTCTCGCACAAGACAGGCCACACGGCAAAGGATGTAGCTCATGCATTATTGCCAATTGTTTCTCACACTTGCTGCAGGACACCGAATGAATAACGGCACTCGATACACAGGAAAGCAGGAACTACGGATAGAGGTGGTTTAGTCGCACTATATTGTACGGAATACGACCGTAATGTAGACGGTGAGAGGGCGATGTCTAAGGTAGGTGGGCTTTCCCATATAGCTAGGGGCTGCCGGACCACTTTGTTCGCCGATGATAATGTCTCATGCAAGATCGTCATACCGGGCCTCTTGCTGAAAAATGGCTTGCAGGTACATGGGTGCTGCACTCCCTTCACCTAAAAAGGTACAATGGTGAACATGGATGGCCCAAACAATGACGTCGTCCCAAATTTTTCGCTTCTAAGAAACGGTCAGGTGTCACACCTTCACGTTTTCCGCCACCATTTTCCGAAAGGGCAGGCCATGCCAGCCAAGCCCTTAGCGCACAGCCCTCGGCCGTTTAATCGTGGCTGAGCGCTCTACTTGCACTGTGCTTCCACTCTGAACCATCTTCACTATCTAGTAACGGAGGCACATTTCAATCACTTGTGGCGTTCCATTGACGCTGGCTCCCGTGGGAGGCGTACAAAGAGAGAAGAAAAGAAGTAGAAAAGAGGAAACCAACTATATGTCTACTGAGTAGAGAACGGCTTTGTTCTTCCCCGATGTTCTACATATTTTGTTCGGCCAGGCTTGACGATCTTTTCCTCAGGCCACTGTAACTAATTCCGGATAGGGATTACTCCTCGCTCGCAGCACCGGCTGATAGCCGCATTGAATTGATAATGACTCCAACTGCAGGAGCGGGAGCGGGAAAACAGCCCACTACATTGCGAGGCTGCTGCGTCTTCCAAATTGTTCAGCTCTCTCAATTGAAACACAAAATGCCTCTATCGCTGCTCGACAATTTCCTCAAGTCTACCTACGCTGGGAGTGTTTGCCCTTCCATATTTTCAGATTGCGAGAGGCAAAAATAGCAATAGCAGGAGATGGAGGGGTTATGTGGTAGCGGCTGTAGCTAGCCTCCTGATAAGCTCTGACCCACCACCCCTAATCGGTCCACAGACGCCGGACCATAAAGATGCTACACCAAATCTTGATGAGCCAGGGCTCGATCAGCGTGGCCCACCAGACCCAGGCAAATCTAGTGCTACTAGTTTTTGTGTCGATTTTTTTCTTCTCCTTTCCTATTCCTTTTTTGTTGAACTTGAATGGGCATTATGGTCTGAATCACAGTTCAGGTGGTGGATTCTCCAGCACAAAGCTCGCGTTGTCCACCTGGTAGACACAGAAAGATATTTCCTACCGGGACGCAGTCTGATGCCACGCAATCAACCCTGTTTATTAGAGCTCGGAGGGAATCGGGTACGGATAGCGGCCAATGTGGTCGCAGTCTATATCCCACGTTTACCCAATGCATGCCCTCCCTGGGCATTAGGGCAAGAAGACGCCTTCAGAGTCTTAACTACGTAATCTTATCAAATTATCAAATCCTCTGGGGTGCGGTGGAGGGAACTTATTGGCAGTCTTGCCAAACCCTACAATAGCGTAATAGTCACAGATCTGCCCGCAAACTCGCCATCAAGAAAACTCTGCAGTGTGACAGGGCGCTCCACACGAGCATTTAGTGCTGCAGCTGAAATGGGGCATGCATTCCACAAAGGCGATAGCTTGAGGCCAAAGCTGTGGGAAGCAGCGTTTCAGTTGCCCACCGTGTCCGCATATCAGGCCACAAATATTTCTACATGAGAGAACCCGAGGAAGGGCGACCAAGCCACACATATGTATTCGCGCCGCCGAGATGCCAGGCCCTCTTTTGAGGTTGGCAGGCTGGGCGGTGGCAACAAGGGTGAGGGATGGCCTCCCAACAAAGCCCAGGGTACTTTCAACGGCGTTTGCGTGACGTGACCGCATCCAATCATCATCCCCAAGCCTCCCCCTCACCTTAGAGCTGTTGTTTCTGCTGTCACATCGAGGGGCCAAAGGTAGCACCCGATGCCTTATCCGCATAAAGTTTGATCCACGTACGAGTGCGGCATGTTCCACCATTCATCAGTTGCTTGCGAGGGGAAGATGAGGGCGAAGACGGAACTGCACTAATGCGTACCTAATAATCAAACCCTTCCTGCATCTCCTGTATTTAAGGTTCGATGAGTATTGTACTCGACCAATTAACTCAAAAGTAGCCCTAATCAGTTTGGGTTCCTGTTCCTCATCTTACGCGGTCGTCGGCTCACCGCGCTCTTGTTATCTCTGGTTTCCCACGCCATGCAGGCCAAGAGGCGTCGGTCATTGCTATTGGGGGGATGCCCGCTGTGATCCTGCACCTAATAGTACGTACAACGTTTGGTCGCCTCCAGGTCCCACTTCGCACACACCTTGTTCCTCCTGCGCTAACTACAGCATGGAGCGCGCTCATGGACAGCACCGCGGCCTTGAACCTAGTCGATAGCGAGCTTCACATTCGATGTACTCTCCTCTCTCTTTTCACTTTCTTTCCTTTTGCGTGTATTTGATCCAACGACAAATCGCCCGTCCGTATTAACTTGCCTCCGACCAAGATTCCTTCGAGGGAAGCACGAAGGTGGAGAGCGAAATCTCATCTACGCACAGCGCTTGCATTTGCAATAGGAATAATACACAAGTTCCATGTTCTTATTACAAAAGAGGAGTCTTCTCTCCCGTCGAACGACTGAGAGGCATCACAAGTAATAGGTGCTCTTTTGAACCCCCGCTCGCATCTGCCCAACAATGATCCCGCGTATATTTATCTATCGCGATGGTGGTTGTGATCTCAAGCCTCTCGAATCTTGTGTGATTGCCTGACTGATAAGCCCTCCGAGAACGGCGGGGAGGATTGAAGTTCGCCACTCTGTTGATAACAAGTCTCACGTACGACGCTGGAAGTAACTAACTGCACAACGTACCTACCCGGATGTGCCCGAATTCAACCTCCTCCTCTATCCCAGGCATATTCCTCCGGTTGTCTCTCGGGCACAGTGAAAATGTGAATTCTCTTTTTAACTTACTCCGTACTGCTCTTTATCCGTCCTCCGTTATCCCGTCCTCGGAGGTCTGCTCTGCAACTCTCATCTGATCGTCAAAGCCCGCGCTGAGATTCCCCACGGAGGGCGCTACGGGTGTGGACTCCCCATGGAAAGAACGAGCATCCATCCCGCCCTCTGAGCTTATTTCGATATCACATTTGTCGATTGATCTGGCCTGATTATTAGCAATCTCTAGGGCTCGCTATCTCTCGCAAGTGTGAATAATACATTGCGTGGCCCCACTTATCATTTTATTAATTCACTTCGTTCTTCGGCACGTTTCAAACAATCGAGCAATCGATTAGCAATACTCGCCTCATGGCACGTACTGGGGTTTTCTGCCTAGGTACCGATTTTAAGTCCCCAGGTTGGTTCTATTTTCACCAAGGCGGTGGGCAGTCATCCAGTCTCGTTGGTTCATCAGTTTCCTCACCAGTCATAACCTGTTGGATGCACCCCGCGAATCTGAAATGGATCGATCAGCCACATTTCCCCAGCGAAGTGTCTCACCGTTGGCCTTTGCTTTACCTTCGACGCGGGTTGGCCTGGTCTAACCATTACCAGTTACAGGGCCGCGGGCTGTGCGATTACCATCTACGTAAAGGATGTCCTAATTAGCGATAAAACAAACGTGTGTTGTCGCTGATAAGGCCCCCTTGGCTGCTTTATTGTTCTCCCGTCTCTAAACGCAGTCTCTAAACGCATTTGCAGGCTGATTGTGGAACCAACTTCACTGCATGGCACACTGTGTAGGTAGCCCAAGCCACACCCAACCTAACCTGCAGGCTGCAAGAGCGTTTTGTTGGCTTGAAGCTGTTGGCCACCCCCTCCTGAACCGTTTTGACTCAGGTTTGACTGCCGACTTCCGGGCGGTCGATTGGCCAGCGCGGCCTCCAACGAATTTGATCCTACCTCGACGTGCATACAAGACATTGCATGTGGCTCAGGCTACATATGGACATCCACATCGGCGTTTAAGCTGCTTTTTGCGTCTGAGGATAGAGGGACCCCATCAGGATACGGTTTCCGAGCAAGCCTTCCATCACATTAATGGGAAGGTACACAACTCTTAGTTCGAGCCTCCTCGCACGATTGGTGCTCAAGGCAGGCTCGATTTGTCTACTCCTCTGAACTCAAACATGGCTCACGGCGCTAAGAATTCGACGTCATCGCTCTAGAAGGCGGTGAGAAGCTCAAGAGTTGAGATGAAGGAGGGGATCCTTTGCCGGGCTTGATGGCACATCTCGCTGCGCGAAGCAAGTTCATCCGGGCCTCCCGCCAGTCAGTCCATTGAGTCGCACGGTTCAGCGAGACGGAGCAATTAGTCGCACTCGCTCGTTCGCGTGCATGCGTTACACTACATTAGGCAGCTCGCCAGCTTGTCTATTCCATGGTGGTAAGTTTCCCTGGGCCAGCAGGTGGTGTGGATTACGAAGTACGGATACACCACGTAAATCAAGTATTGCCCCAAGCCCACAGCTCCTCCTGCCTGATTGATTCTGACAGCGGGCGCGTTCTGATGAATGTCCGTGGAGGAGCTGGTCTCTTGGCGCTCGGCTCTTGGCGGGCTGCCCCATTCATCAGGATCAGATTTTGGGATTCCCATGCTATTTGCCGGAGCGTTTGTGCCGGGAGTGGGACTTTGCCTGCCGCGGGACTGCTGCCCCTCCATCATGCTCCAGAATCCATGGCGAGCAATTGGCCAATCAATTCTCAAGATGTCCATGAAACGCAATGCTGTGATGAGATGGGGTCAGCCCACTTGTGAGCTTCGAGTCCTTGATATTGGATGATGGTTTGGGAGGGAACAACTTATCGGTATTCCTGACAGTCTTTTTCTCCTAAGAAAGGGCTTCTTGATAGTACAGAGGATTCGACGTTGTCTGGGTAATCTGGCACAATTGATTTACACTTTACCTCCCTCCCTTACCTCTAACTCTCCATGCATGATACCTTTGGAGAATAAGGGGAACAGAGATACCAACAAACCCAATCCCCATCCGTCGTGGCCATCTACTAGTAGCACAGTACACATCCAACCAATCCCTCCCTCCTCCTAGATGTCGGGTCGAGAAATGGTATACTTGCACCTGGTCCCGCCGTTAAATCTAATACTCCCATTTGACGGACCGGATACTGGTCATGCGCTCTTTTGCCGAGCTACTTTCGAATCGAATCTAGTTGTGCACATGACAAATAGAGAGCAAAAGACGCCTAGATGCTCGGACGCTCTGAACAGAACGGTAGGGCGGCGCAGGAAAAGCAGTCTTTAGCAGCTAGAGCTGCGGTTGGGAGGGAAGGGCTGCAAGCCTGTTTCATGTATCGCCCTCATCGTCGTGCGATATCCGATCCTAGTCGATCACTCTCCGGTAATGGGCGGCGATCGCACGGCCGGAAAGAGGCACAAAGAAACCTAGCCAGTCTTGACGGCCTCAAAGAAGTAAGGCAGGGTCCTCAGGGACTCCCGTCGAAGCAGGGTCCTACCGGAGAGATCATCATGGGCTAAACCGAAGCTTTGGGATAGATAGGATTATTGAGCGGTAGCATGCATACGATGGCTCAAGAAGGCGAGAGATAAAGAGTGTCTCTATGGCCAATTGAGCGGCTAGTCTAACGTGTCGAGGGTGGTAGTGATGCTTGGCGTCCGATCGCTCAAAGTCCAAGAATTGTATCTCTGCGCCGTACGTGGAGACCGGGGTGGACCTTTGAACGTCTGAAATATCCACATGGATGGCACGGTCCTAGCAATATCGAGTCCCACTGATCAGCGTGGAGCCTTCCTACTTGGGATTCAGCATCGTCAAGTTTTGTATGATTCCTTGATATCCAAAACCTCCAACTGCAGAGACTCTCTGCCTGTAGGTAATACGCTACTGCAGTCGATCCTTCTGCCTCTGTCGCGGATTGGCGCCTGTACGTGAGAGGACAAAAGAGGAGCCGTGCCGTTTCCGCGTCTGAATTGGCGAGGCTCGCGCATTAGGCCATGCCCCCACGACTGAGAAGTGAAATACCGGTGTACTACTACGGAGTAGGAACGGAATGTCCACCCTGCCTCACTTCCGCTGCCGAGAATTGCCAGTTGGGAATGAGTTGGGACGAGCAAATAGGTATGACCCAGGATATTCCCCCGCAATATGACACGAAGCTTCAAACACATTCATATCCCGCCTCGCAGAAGACTACTGCAAAGCACGGAGTACGTAGGGAGCAAGCCCGACGCGAAAATGCGGAGAGATCTTTAAGGAACACTTCACAGAAGATGGTAATAATAGTAATTTTTTACGTCTAGATATTTCTTGGGCAGTGTGTTGCGTGGCCTGACCAAAGCACGTGATACTACCCCGCACCACCCTTACTAATCTAGGATTTTGGCCTCGGACCTTCGGCCCTCCAAGTTAGAAAAAACCCAGTGGTTTTGGTTCACTCTTGCGTTGGCATTATTCAGCAGTAGGCAGTATCGTAACGAGTGATTCTGACCAGGCTAGAGACACAATCCAGGGGGTTATTTTGGTGGGAAACCAGTCAACAATCGTATAACCGGCTTAAGGCACTTTGGGAATATAGCATCCCACAGGCCGCGGGTGTGAGAGGGCAGTGGGATTTTTTACCAATTTTTTCTCAAGCATGAAAAAGGGTAGTTCTCATAAGTTCCCGTCCGTATCTAGCTCGATGACGTAGAGGGTGGTTTCATGCGTCCATATCAATTGCAGCGACAGGCGGGGAGATCGGGGTTTTACTTGCTTCATCGCAGCCAAGCCCTATCGCCAAGGTGGTAACCACGGCCATCCTCCTCTAATCTCACTGAATCTCGCTATGAGCCCACTGATTATAAAGCCCCCAGCACCAAATTACGGCTGTGGAGCAGTGGGTTCCAGGCGTGGATGCGCTGACCGATTGACTCCTCCAAGTCAACATGTGCTGTACCTAAAGAGGCAATCTCTATATAGGAACTGATGCCTCGCAAGCCATCTCCGGATCAGCGTGCGACTGTGGACATAGGAGGCAATGCTCCTCGCCGACAGACGTCCTGCCTCTACGGATAGGTATGGACGGGATTTTCGGGCTGTGAGTGTGCTCCGTCCGGGGGGCCGTGTTTCAACAACTGATGTGGGTATTTTTTCTGCCCCACATGATGCCCGCTGTCTCCGGGACCTAGGCAGGTATCCTGGCACGGCATGCTGGAGCGAAAAGAGACAATTGATGACGTAGATGATTACCTGCAGTGAGGCCTGCCCATGTTCCATAGGTATCAGCCGGGCAGGGCAGAGTTATTTAGTTTCGCCCATCGAATGGGAAATCTCGCAGACATTCAGGTCGGGTGACCTGCAGTATTTTCTTTGGCCTCATCAAACTGCATTCCAAGGTCGCACCTGGCCATTTTCTGACATTCAACCCGAGAGCCGCAACTGTCGATCAGCTCCAGCCCTCCAGCCTCGGTTCGGCTGCTTACAAGCGTCCCCACTACCCACCTCCCCAGGTAGGTTTATCACTTTAAAATGTTGAGCCGTCAAGAACTCCGAGTTGTGAGGTACACTAAATATTATTCGCTAGCCAGATCTTCTTTTAGTTTCCCTTATGTCCCCCTCTCTAGGCAGGCTCGTGGAGCTAAAAAGCTGAGAACCATACGGATTACTGGGTTATAATTATTCTGGCGTACTCGGAGCGCCACTCGGCCGGCACCGGGACTCGAAAGCCCAGGAACGGGAGACAGAAGTGCGAGACCCGATCCGCTAGAACGGAGCAGCAGCGTGGGGTCACCGAAAGAAACGGCCAGGAAGGCTCCTCCTAATCACAAAGAACTTCTTTGTCAGATCCCCAATTTGGCAATTCTTGACATGCAGGACTAGCCACCCAGGTGATCAGCCCGTCCTCTCGCTGCTGAGGTCCTGGTCACGTTGACACTCCTCGTGCCCAATTTGCATTTCGCAAGGTGGACAAGAACCCCCACGTGTGGCTAGGGAGTCAACCCGCTTTAGATTGTCCACCCCAAACGCCTGGGTGCCCCCTCGGTGTCCTCACTGCGGGTTCTTGCTGCGCTATTGAAGCCAAACAAGGCAGTAGGTGGTGTACTAAAAGCTAGCGTCGGCCGCAAATTTTGTTTTTCACCTTCCAGCAGGACCAATCACTCACAGTCTCGCGCTCGGGCTGCCAGTCGTGCCATTTAGACTAGTCAGGCAAACGGAGGGAAATGAGAAGCGGGAAGAGCGGTGAGGAGTCAGCTCTGGGAGTGTCACCCAAAATCGACGATCTTCCCTCGGTACCAGCCAATCAGCGACCAGGTTACCCAGAGTGAAAATTTTCCTTTTTTCCACCCTCAACATTCACCTGGGGAAACAGTTGGCCTTAGTCACCCATTCGCCGCCCCTCCCTGCTAACTAACGGATGGAAGTCGCACGACGCCAGTGCAAGTCCAATCAATCTCGGCGCTGGACATACGATGTTTGAGGCTCATCGAATGCCGATCATGCAGACAGGCACCGTGCCAGAACTCAGGCTCTTTCGACTTCACAACCTTCTGCCCGTTCGAGCTGCAGCAACAACGCAGCCCGCCAGCTTTGCATTTTAGGCGCCCTGGGATGGTAGGGTGCTGAGCAATTGACACGGTTTCTGCCCCTTTGTCCACAAGTCAGCGCCCAAGTCTAATTGGGGTCCTTCGAGGGGACCTGGGTGTTGCTGCTCTGGACAAAGTTGTCCTGCGTTGGGCAAAAGTCACCTCTTGCCTTGCGGACGTATACTACTCCAATGACCACAGGCTGTACGGCGGGGAAGTGGAGAAGGGCACAGAAGGTCAATGGAAGGCGGCCATGAGATTGGCGAGAGACGTCTCTATCTGCGACAGCGGCCGGCGTCAGGGGCAAGGCTGTTCTTGAATAGGACCTACCACGAGCTCCGACAATGCAGGATAATTCTAGGTTTGCATATGTTGGTATCCAGTGATTCAGCATCCGTGCAGCTTGTGGTATGACAGCGTCACCTGCCACCCTCCATGCTGCACGACAGTCAACCGCATGCCTGTCATCTGTGCTGGTGATGTTGGCATTGGGCAGTTGCAGATATCCGCAAACGTCCTGAAGCACCGAGACGGTTGACAGTCTCGTTGTTCCTGCATCCTCTGCGTCGTTCTGCTGTTTCCAGGTGCTGGCCACTGACTTGTCCTACCAACCGTCGGTGTGAGGGGGCAGGACCGCGGGAGTAGTCTCTGAGAAGGACAACACAGCATACGCCTAGGTATGTGATGCATTCATGCTCGTCAACCTTCCACTCTGGGGGCTGTTGTCGTTGCGAGAACTGGAAAGGTGGAAGCTCGGCGACGCTGTCCTTCCCTGGACAAGGAAGAGGTTTCCCTGTCTTCTCACTGGCAAGCTCTTTCATTTTGCTGCAGTCACGACGGCGAATGCCGCCACAACTCACGAGATCTGGTTCGCTTGCATCGTACACACCTCTGCGAATCTCAGAGCCCCAAAGAAATGGCCGCCGACCGATGATCCAGGTCCTAGTCCCCTTGGTTCAATTCCCCGTCTCTTAAGGCAAAAGCAATGAATATCTCGGGAAGGCTCCCGTCAGCACACCATGTGGTGACATCTGGTATGCCGACTTCTGCGCACACCACCGTCGGAAGTTGGGGCAGCGCACATGGTCAGACCAACGACATCTGTACCCGAGCCTCTGCCGAACTCGGAGGCACCCGCTGAAATTTACCCAGATTCTCGCCAGACATCTGTCTCCCTGCGACCAGACGACTCCAAACCATTGAATCGGCAACTTGTTTGGTTGCGGATTTCAATCTGTCGTTTCTCTGGTCACTCGCAGTCTTTTCTTTTTTTCTTCTTTTTTTTGTCCCTTTTGCCACCCCCGATTCGCCATTCGCCAAGCTTCGTATCTCTCAGCCGCATGCAGAGATACGTATGTCCAAATATCCACCCAGGATTGCCCGTGGAGCGTCACGCCATGGATCCCTGGGGAGCAATGAAAACCGAAGCAGAGACCAACGAAACCGACAGAGAGGTTTCCACACATACTCCGTACACCACAGTGGGATCTCAAGGATGCGCTATTTCTGACATTAGGTGGGCTTACCATTCGCCAGTCGAGCTCGCTCTGGTTCAGAGCGTTTGCCCAGCCAAGGAGCGGGGAATGAGCAATTCACAATGCAAGGCTCGACCTCACCGTACATCGTACATACAGACTACATCAAGGGAGGTGGTAGACTACGAACCACTCTGTAAGGGAGGCGAAAAAGCTTGACGCCACCCATGTGTCTGGAGAAGTGGGGAAAGGGCCTGATTCATTGATACTGGCTGTTGGCACTGGCCACTGAAGCCAGTCATTTGCATGGCCCCCCTCTTTGCCGCGTGCTTCCGTTGCCAGCTTGAACCCTGTAGCTTCTGATGGGCGCGGACACCCTTGGTGATGATACGGACATTGTGCTCTGCTTGGGATGCCTATTCTTGAGCTTCTTCCTCTGACGCAAACTGCGTCGAGGCTGCCATGCCCCTCCCACCTTCTACCCCCTCCCTTCTCGGAGCATCCTCGTCAGCGTCCCAGCATTAGTTACTATCCCCGCCGCTATCATAGTGGGCAAGAATCCAATGGTTCGTGGAGGTGCGGGGTTGTTTGCCTGCAATCTAACTCACGCAGTACACTTGGGAGCTAGCTGCTGGAGCTACTGTGTAAATAAACGCATGCCATGGCTGGGCATGGCTGGGTATGGTTGCAATTCGGTGTTCACCCCATACCGTTGAGGAGTCCCATAACTCGCACGGCCCAGCATGTCCATCCCCATCAGTATCAAGCTAGTGCAACTCATTGTGCCACCGACAACACGAAGAACTAGTCAGTTCATTCAACTCTTGGGCGATGATATTGTCAGGCATTCGACACTATAGTCCTTGCATCTCCGGCTTAGCCAACGGTCACCGCTCTCCAGATCGAGGGGGAGGACCCCTAGACCCTGAGAATTACCTCTCCACCAGAGAACAAGGGACGTGTTCTACCCCATAGGTGATATGGAGTCAGGTTGGCCGGGGTCATCAAGACGCAGTGCTAGGATAATGGTAGGATATTCGAGACCGATCAATGGCACGACGACCCACGAAACTCGGCGGGGTCGATAGGCTATAGCTCGGTATCCCTATCGCACTCGCAGTCACTTCAAAGGGAGAGGCGCTGGCTGGCACCTGGCATAATCATCCCTGGAGGACGCCTCGAGGGTCCCCAGGACGGCAAGCCGTGTGGGCTTTGGTGCTTAGCTAACGACAACGGAAGGTCTGTATCTGGTGTCGACTTATCAGCCCTTTGTGGTCCGATTCTACCGCTTCGGGTGAAGCATCAAGATGAATTACAAGTATCCGTTCGCGTCCCCAATCTACACGTGTCCACGGCTCCGGCCACCTCAAAGCTAGATTCGTTTCAACGTCGACTTAATATTGCGGGTGTTTAAGTGGTATTTCAGCCATCTGTAGTGGGGCTTCGACCATTGGGGACCAACACGACTGTGCTCGCAGGCGAAAACAGGCTTGATATCTGGTATCAACGCACTCGAAACGTTCCCCCATCCGTCACCGATGTGCAGAAAGGCGTGCTGCCATAGCATCTACAGTCCGCCTAAGGATTTGCCACACCGGCATACATCACAACTCCTTCTCTCTGTAAGCAGTACGAGCGACCAACACGTACCTAGGTATTTTAGCTTGTTACGTGGTGCAGGGTTGCCAGGTTCGATCTGCAATTGAATCAGTCTGGCCTGGTCTGGCCTGGTTGTAGGTGCTATGGTGGTGGTGGGGTGGGTGGGATTTCCTTGAAATCCTCGAACCGATTCCCCAAATGCTGTTGAGACAACCTACACAGCAAAGCAAGAAGGGGATCGTGTGGGTTGATTGGTCGATAGCTTCCACTCGTATCAATTCTGTTGGCAACAGATACGCGTCGATATGATTAACTCTTGCGGTGCAGCGCAGTGCAGTGCAGCGCAGACCGCAGAACGGACACAATGTGCACTCGCATATGCATACAACCCTGCGAGAGGCGAGACTACCGTACCACTGTAGGTATCTAGGGAGCATCGCACTGCGGGAGCTGGCAGCTTCAAATATCATATTCGACTGGACATGACTGTTCACTGCGCATTCTACTATTGTAGTTGTAGATAGATACCTGCCTACCTACCTACCTAGGTAGCCTCCTGCTCGAGCCCGACTGCTTGTGGTAAAATGACTGTTACTCTCAATCCAATTCACCCCCATCCAACACTCCTACTCCTCATGATCTAGACCCGTTCGACATTATGCCTATATCCCCGGTGTTATTGCAGATTTTCGTCAAGCATCCCACAGAAGATGGAATCCGCGTCGCGTTCCATGTTTCTTATTGGCTGGGCCCATGCATCTGCCCGGTCTGTCTATTTTTTAACTGGAGACTGCAGCTCCTACCTCAACCAAGGACTCCTCAGCAGGGTTTCGCAGATTTGCAGATTGCATATTCGCATGTGAAACAGATAAACCTGCGGGTTGCTTGCCCTCGATTAAGATCTGACCAACATTTTGATTGGAATAGGGAAGGGGGAGAACGTGGGAAGAAAAGGATTGAGGGAAGGAAAGGAAAGGGAAGGAAAAAAAAGTATCAATTGAACTGCGATACATACTCCGTGCACTGGTTGGGTACTCGCCCGCTCGCAGTTAGGTATGGTATACTGATCCGGGATAGATCCGGGCCTCCCATAAATTTGCGTCCTGTATGCCTGACGTGATTATGACATATTGCCGTGTCCCAACCGCACCTACCTAGGTCCTCCGTACACTCCGCTGGTCGCGCCAGGCCCGTAAGTTCTGCCGTAGGTATCTTTATTTATCCCGTCCGTAAATTCCCTCTCTGACCGGTCGCTCCTTTCGGAAGGGTATGAGACTTGGCCGGCCGAATCGCAGATTTTCACGCCGACTGAAGGAAAACAAAGCGCCTTCATACGTCCAAGTACCTACCAAAACCCGAACGAGACAGAGACGATGATGTCCCGAACAAGATTCTGGACTCATTTCTCGCCCCCGTCCCCTTTACTTCGAAACCATCTGTGTTCTAATGTCTGTCTTGACAGTCGCCGGACCCAGATCCTGCATGCGGGATCCTGAATCGTACGTCCTTCCATGCGTTTCGACCGCTTAGTCTTGCTCCAGGTGCCTTTACTTCCAATCCACCAGCCGCCTTTTATGCTGAGTGCCCCATCTTCTCCGCCTCCTCACTTCCTCTCCCAAACTCCTTCGTTCTTCCGCAGTCCTGACTGCTTCCACAATCAGAGATTCGCTATCGGCAAACCCCTGTCCCGATCTCCCTGCACACCCCAGCAGTCAAATTAGATATGACTTTAGTGCGGCTACGGTGGCTTCATAGTGACCACGCATACTGTCAAGTCAATTGTTTCGCCCTTTAAGCGCACGGCGTGCGCAAGCATGGAGGCGGTTGATGGGCCATGTCGCCCGCTGAGTGACGAGCAGATGCCGTCGCCGACAGACATACGGTACACCTTTTCTCCACACACTCTAGAACTACTACCAATATAGCACTCGAATACACGGCGCAACCTTGTTGGCGTTCCAGATCCACTAGAGCCGGTGGTACCAGTCCGGTTGGGGAAGGCCTCTTTGCACTACTCGTCTAGCTCCAGCGCCGCCTCTGAATGGCTTGCAGCGAGATGGGGTTCTGGGCTCCCGGAGCTTGAGGCTCTCTCATCCCTAGCTTGCTCCTGTGTCTAGCTTCCTCATACCGCCATTTGAGGATGCCACCATACTACTTGCCTGCAGCCTCTCTAGTAGACTAGTGGAAGATTCTTCGACGGCTCGCCCTCCTCCCTTTCGGCCATGCCCCAGTTAGGTGGAAGATTAGAGCTCGGGTGGCATCCCCCGAGTGCGAACCCCACCTGCCCACCGACTGAATGCACGTTCAGGCCCGCGGGTACCCAGCGGATGGGGCAAAACTTACGTCGTAGGTAGGTTAGTGACGGGAAAGGGAGTCGGAAATGGGTTTGAAGGGCCGCGACCAAGTCTAAGCAGTCAAACTAGCACGGAATACGGATGAGCCGTAGGTATTTTGCAAGTCCACACAGAGTACAGGCAATCAATCAGGATGTAATGGCAGGCAGCGCGATTCATCTCCCCTCTGGCCGAAGACCTGCGACCGCCTACGTGGGTCCACCAAAACATGAGCGCAACATCCTGCATACCCAACCCCTGTAAATCCTCAAAAGTAAACTGATGCCGGTACTGTACTTACGGTATGTACCTGTTTACAGCCAGACACCGTGCTAAACACATTGGTCGTGGCGAATGTCACGGCATAGGTGGTGTCGTGCTAGGTGTTCGAAACAGCCCTGGCCTCTGGGCGCCCTGGCAGAGCTGGGGGCTAATAAAGCCGATACACCCGACCTGAGAATAACATAATGATGCAAGCCTGGGCAGAAATTATTGAAGTCCTAGCAAGGTTGACCGGCATCAGCCAGCAGGCTAGGCGCTCTTGGGGCTCCAACATCCCAAGTGACTTTGGTGTTCGTCGATCAGGGTCCTCCGGTATGGCTCCGAGAAAGAAAATGGGGCGATGGCTTACTGTGCTGCAATCGTGCCTTTGAGGAGCCAGTCGACCACCCAGCTAGCCAACCCGCTGTGGATGTCCCATTTTATGTTTCCACGCGGCCACGCCTGGGCGGTTTGCATCCAGGAGCCATTGTCCATTCAATGCGAGCCTTTCCCACAGTGTCAAATGGAGACCGTTGGATTGATGTTCTCATGCAATTTGGGCCCGCCCTTGCCTTCCATGCTTTGGGGTGTTTGACCTCGAAGATTCTTCTGTCGGATGACTAAAATTCGGTGATGAATCGCATGTTCATGGTCAAGAGCGCCTCTTAGCAGCCAATGCGATTTGCCGGATAGAATGCAGGCCTGGAGTCACACTCGCGCTGTGATAGATAACCGATACAAGGCCGTTTTACGTCACCCACACCTGACATTGTAACATTCTCTACCTATCTGTCACCGTTTTATCCCGGGCGTTCCGCGTGGTGGTCGGAAGGCCGTATCGCACCGTCGCACCGTCGCACGTAACGGTGTAAGAAGGTGGCAGGCAAAATGTAGTGGAGGGCTGCGCAGACAACAGCGTCGGAGGACAGAGACACGAGGCGCGACGCACAAATTTTATATTGCGAAGAGATGCTCTGCACAAACTTTCGTCAGAGTTTCTTCATCCTGCAGAGGAAGGGCGACAGGTCGACCACCCCGTCTTTTCTTGCCCAGCCAGTTGAATCCACACAAACCGCCCTCCACCGCGCGGACGCGAGCACACCCTCAGTTCTAAACCGGTCTGTCGGATACAACGGGGAGGTGCTGGGAGAATATTTTTCAGGCGTTAATATCCTGATAAGGCAGCCTCCGGTGATTGGACCGCGCCGTTCTATTGGTCGCTGGGCGCTCAACGACTTCTGCCGATCATGTATGACCGACCATCCTTTCCACCTCGTCTCGTTCATGTGTGGGGAGGATGGAGGGTGGTGGGAGGGTAATGTGTCTGTCTGTGTGTCTCCTTGCCTTCAACACCCCGCGCGCCAACACCTGTCCAGCATCCAGCAACGGGCGGGATCGCTCTTTCGAGGGCGTTCTAGAGATGTGAAAGCGAGCTCATCCAACTGCCAAGGGTCATTTACAATCACCTTTCTGCTTGGTCACTGTGTCCATCCCTGCCGCTGCACACTCCCCCTCCAATAATCCCATGTCCACACCTCCAGTACGCAGTGCCGTGCGAATATTTCCTAATGCTAATCAGGATCAACACTCTACGGGGCCAACCTGCCGCCGCCCAGGCTTGCTTGCTGGCGACGAACCCAAGACGCCGAGAGTCCCTTGACGACCCTTGAGAGTCTTAGTTATGCCGAGCCCGGGAGATAGACATGGACCCATGTCGGTTTCCTCCGCTGTGCTCGAAGATCTTCTAGGGTGTTCTTGGTGCCCATTTCTTGGTGGAGGAAACTTGATCACGGTCGTTGAACCCTTGCTACAGCATGGAAGGAGATGCATGTGGAGAGCTCACGAAAGGCATACTTTGCTACTACGGAGAACAACTAAACCAAGCTTTTGCTGTAGGTCGGCCTCGTTACCATCGTATTAATAGTCTTATTGTTAACTATATAATTACAGCCTCATGACACTAATGCCGTCCGTCAACGTATACGCCTAAGAATACTGACAACCTCTTTGATGTGACGGTTTTCCCTCTTGCACTGATTGACTCCCGGTGTCCTAGGCCCCTGGGAGCTGGGTCGGACATTCCCATTCTGGACACATAATCCCCTCCTCCTTCGTCTCGAATGGTGCCTCCGGGATGATGCACGATGGATGAGCCCGAAAGTTGTAGCTCCTACCAAACCAGGGTTGAAGCAGCCCTGGCTACGTGATGTAATTAAGCGTTCAGGACGGCCCAGGGCTGTACTGAGAGGCCCGAGGCAGTAGGGTTATGGAGGTCAATATAATAGACTCTATAACAGTTAGCTCCATCTAATCAGAGGAAGATTTACATAACCAGTAACCACCCACGCTCTGCCGCCCAGCCAACGAGGTAAAAGGATGTGTCATCGAAACTCATCTAGTTAGTTCTGTCGAATACTATGTCAGATGCCGAGCCTCATACATCACTGCTGCTTTACGCTAGTAAGGTATGTGGGTAGGGACCTAGCTGGGTGTAGGCCTGCAGTGTTTACGTGATGTAATTATCATCCACTTCCATGACCATTGAGGGAAGAGTGACTCACGACTTGGACCTGTGACCTACGTCTCTTTGGACTGGAACGGCTTTGAGTTCAAGGTCCAGCACTAGCTCAGCAATAGAATCTTCAGTGCAGTATTGGCAGACAGATGCGAAGTACAAGCACTACGAGGATTGAAGACATTCATGGATAAATAGGTCCCAGAGGGACCCCTGACTGTTCCCAGATTCTGGGCTTAAGTGTTCATAGCTTAAACTTGATATATGTATGATATCTGCTATCCTTCTCTGGCAGCCTTGTCTCGTAGCTTCTAACGAGTGCCAACTACTTAATCTTGTTAGTCGGGTTGATTCCTGGCTGGCATATTGAATATGTGTAGATATGCATTTGCGCACTTCTCTCCTGCACTTGTTGGGCGGAGAATCTTGTTCCATCTACCCGAGGACTACTAGATGACTCTGACAGCTCCTGGTGCCCCTGAAATATTTCCCTCTCACAGATGAACACGGGGCTTCACCTTCATGGTGACCAGTTGTCGCCATTCGCCAAGTCGTGTACGTGAACACCTCAACTGTGACTGGCACTACCTGATGGATGTGAAGCCACTGGGGGGTATACATTTATACATTAGAACATATGATGGAGAGATAAATAGCAGCGCAACTGAACGGCTGCAAAGAGACGTTGGCAAAATTCCGAGGACATGGGAATTGTGAGACAGATTCTAAGGAAAGAGACAAGGCTGTCGCGTGAGAGAGACATGTCCTTACCAAACCTGAAGTAGCAGTGAAGAACGGAAGGGGTAGTTTCTACTCTGCATGTGACTCTTTAATAAAATAAGATGGCTCAGGGGGTAGATATCCTAGCTAGCTCCCTGCCTAGCATCCCTTGCAATATTGGAAAGGAAAATCAAGAAAGTACATAAGACCCTATACCCTACCCAAAGCTGCCTTGCTGTGCAGCTCTAACTCTTGTATCCCAACTGATCTAGTAACTCCAGCCAAAGCATTGCGATCCACAGGTGGCGATGAGGAAGGAACCCTCGTTCCTATAGTTTTGCACAAAAATCATAATGTAATCCGCCCAGCGTCCTCGGCGTTCATGGCTTACCCATCTCCTGGATTCGTGCTCCGTACCAAGCCTAGTGATGGATCAGGTTTGTCAGTGTGTCGATTCGACGACAAGATGGGGAGAACAGGCATGCCACCAGCCCGGGGGGGTTGTAGGGTAGAGCGTAATGAGTACTCACGCTCTCCATTCCAGCACCAACAACATTAAGCCCCAGCTTCTTAACCAGCCACGGCACCTCGATCTTCTTCCTGGTGTAGAGCGTCGCATCGGCGTTCTTGACCTCGGGGTTGAAGACCAAGTTCTTGGGCAGGGTAGGGTTGAGGCACGCGGGCCTGGCGATGCCGACCAGGTCGCATCCGCCGTCCGCGACCGCGGCCTCCATCCCCTCCCGCGACCGGAACCCGCCGGTGACCATGAGAGGCACGTGCTGGAAACGCGAGCGGATGGCCTTGGCGAATTCGAGGAAGAAGGCCTCCCGGGCCTTTGTGTGCTCCGACTTTTGGTACGCCTCGGAACCTGCCATCATCTGAGGAACAGTGTGGGGGGCTTGCTGTCAGCATTGGCATACTCACCGGCGACAGAGAAATGCATGCAATGGGGAACATGGCGGGGGGCCATTGGAGGGCTTGAATAGGGTGCTGACGCCAAGCGCCACAACGACAGGGGGAGGAGGTGATTTCCATCACGCCTCATCACGGTTGATAGACTGGGGGTGTCGCGGAACGTCCTGAAGCCTCTCAAGCGGCACCGGTGCCAACCAAAAAAAACATACCTGCGGATCCTCATACGTCCCACCACTGATCTCGATAAAATCAACCCCGGCCTCTGTGATGGCCTCAAGCTGCACGATGCAGTCGGCCAGCTCGGACTCGGACTGGTGGTCCACGGAGTTGAGCTTGATGCCGACAGCGAACCCCTCGGGCACGGCGGCCCGGACGGCCCGGATGACCTCGACCACGAACCTCGCCCTCGCCGCCGCCGACCCGCCGTACTCGTCCGTCCGCCGGTTCGACCGGGCCGAGAGGAACTGCGCCACCAGGTACCCGTGCGCGCCGTGGATCTCGACACCCGCCATGCCCGCGGCCGCCATCACCTTGGCCGCGTACGCGAACTCGCCCACCACGGTGGCGATATCCTCGCGCGTCATCGCCCGCGGGGTGCCGAACACAAGCTTGTTCAGCAGCGCCGTCGCCAGCCCAGGGCCTAGGTTCAGCGCCACGGCGCTCGGGGCGACCGTCTTGGCGAAGATGGACCGCCTCCCCGCCCCGAGGGGCGACTGGCGGCCCGGGTGGTTGAGCTGCGCGACGAGGGGCGTGCGGGTTGCGGCGACGGCCTCGTTCAGTGCCCGGTAGGCCGCGACCGTCTTCTCCTCTGGGATGGAGGCGTCGACGGCCATGTCGGCGGGGCCGCCCATGTGGGTGGTTTCCACGTCGATGTTGCCTGCGGGGGTCATGACGTGGTTAGAGGATTGGTTTCCACGCTGGATGCATCATGAATGGAGAGGATGTCCTTGGATGTTCACCTGTCAACAACATGCCCCAGCCGCCTTCGGCCCATTTCCTATATACACGGCGGAGAGGTTCGTCCGGAAGGTAGTCCTTGGGAGCCATCTGCTCCACCATGGCGGCCTTGACGAGCCTGTTGGGAAGCGTCAGGCCGCTCCGCAGGGTGATGGGTTTGGAGATCTGTAGGTCTTCCATTGCTTGGGAGTCGCGGGGGTACGGAAGGATTAAAACTGAACCGAGTTAGTCGCAGACTCGACGACTCGTAGTTGAGATGCTGTGCCGCTGATCTTGCGTGTAGTCGTTCCGAGATTAAAGTATGCGATGGAGAAGTTTCTACGCCGATACAGTGAATTTTAGGCTGCTCTGCCCGGCCGATTCACGGTCTCTCTTGGATGCTGGATTGCTCTGTTGTTCGGTTGTTGTGTCGGGGTGGATTGCGAGAGGCTTGCGGGAGGCCTGAGGCAATTCCAGACAGAGTCCAGATGAGACGTGGACAAGAATCACAAGGTGAATGCGCGAAATTCTCTTGTTGGGGGTAGGCAAGAAATCAAGTTCAAATACTTGACGAGATGGTAGCAGTCGTTGCGTTGCCGTTACTTTTATTGATTTACCTGTGACACGGTACCTTGCGGGCACATAACGCCATTGATGCCTGCCGTTTCGGACTCCGGGTAGACCTTGCCCGCCAATTGTTCCATATTTGTCGTTTGTCATCGCCATCGCTTGTCTTTTCGGCACTGAGAAACGCATGCGACAGTACAAGTCCTGTACCGCGGCGACATCATTGCTTGGCTCCTTCTTCCTCCCCTGGTCCTCCCCTGCCTATTTCGTGCCTTCAGAAAGCCATTGGAGAGCGACTGACGGAATTCGGGCGAACTGTGTAATGGCCTGATCCGTGCAGTCGGGCGAATTGGAGGCCGAGTCCCGCATCGATTGAGCCTCCATCGCCCCACGGCCTGCCATTAATAATCCGGGAAATGATCTCACAAATCACTTCTCCAGTGCCCAATCGTTGGCCAGGCAATGTTAACTTCCGGTAGAACAACAGCCCGCTCTATTCGTACCGGACATTGCTGTTTCGCCTTTGCGAACGGAGGCCCTCTTTTTTTTATTTTAGAAAAAAGTAAAATCTTTTCTCTTCTTTTTTTGTCTCTTGTGTGAGCAATCATGGCCTGGCAGTAAGGTAAGTATTCATTGCCAAGTGGAGACGCTATCCTCGCTCTGGAGGCGAGGCCGCAGAGACGGACAACTTCCCTGAGTCCGTTTCCCCGGAGAGGCTTGCGGAAGAAGGTTGGTCCAAGCAATTGTGAAATGCTGCGTCTTTACAAACGTGCAACGTCCAAAGCTTACCTGCCCTCCGCTCTGTACGGAAACGAGACAAGTCTGGCCAAAAATTGTTCCAGACGAAGAGAATTATCGGCAATAATATCGCCCGCGACAAGGACATGTTGGTCGGGATCGGGACTCCGAAGCGCTGATTATGCAATTTCCAACCCCCTCGCCTCCAAATAATAATGTGGTATGACCGTTGACTGCGCTATCTATCCCCGGTAGCTGAAGTTGTTCACGAACTAGACGTAAGTGGCCTTGCAGATACCATTTTCTGGGGGACGTGCCGGCATATTCGGGCCCTTGGTGGCAATGAAGCCGCCCGCGTCGAGAGGGTACATCATCTTCAGGAGATCCTTGCTGGGGTTGGTGAACGTCCTCAGTTCGGTGCTGGTGTACGCTAGTTTGCGGGAAGCACGTGTAGGGATCAGCTCAGCATTGCGCATTCATCTACGGCCCATACAGTCATCTGCTCAGAAAGAATGACAGTGTGTGACGGCCTCGCACTTCATAATTACTTGTTCAACCGACCGCCGCATCATGCTTATCAGGGATAGTCCTCAGTCTCAAGACGCCCTGAAATCTAAAGCTGAATGAGATATGTGCCGTATATTTCGCAGAATCAAGCGCTCTCACGCGATGCTTGACCTGTTGTGTACGGGGAACGATTGGCCTTGTACTTTTCCGTAACACTCTCATCTCACAATGATGTTAATGAGGGAAGATGATGCTCAACGCTGAGGAAGGGGGTGGTGATTTAGTGACTCGCTGCCTGGATGAATTGTAGAATCTCACTTACGATTTCCAGATCGGGTTCCTCTATCATATGGCCAACACTCCTAACCAGACCTGCCTCGGCGTTCATGTCAAGGAGTCGGTCATTGGAGCACCACCAATGTTAAACTTACTATATCTTCCAGCGTTCCTAGCATCACGTGGCGAGGGGATGTGCTTTCGAACCTCGTCCCGCGACGCCTGATTCTATTAGAACCCGGGGGGCCCCATGAAAGTCCGATTCGATACCTACGTAATGGGACAGGAACAGGCCCCCCTTGCCTCTCATATTCCCAAGATTTAAGGGTCGCATCCCGAAATTCACGGTGGGGTTATCATCCCAGGGGTCCTGGGCGGCCCGCTGTGGAGGGTCGCTTTGCTCTTCACTAATCTGTCCTACGTATTACGTACATGAACGGATAATTTGCAGATCTTTTTGTGTTGTTTCGGTTTTGCGCTGTCTTCACGCTTCGTATCCTCTGGCTTAGTATACTCCTTATTCCACACAGCCGATGTACCGTTTTCTCTGCTGTCGTCAACCCTCATTCACTCTGAGTCTTCGGAGCTCATGTCATCTGTGAGCCTGCAAGCTAGGGCGCCGTGTAGCCGTAGCCTGGTAAAACCAAGGCTTGTTTAGTGGGGAGCGGCGAGCCATCGTTTCAGGTCCTTGAGAACAAGATGAAAACAGCTCATCACCAACAGTTCCCGAGCATTCCTGCGCTTGCGGAAAATGGTCTTTAAGATGGCACCGCCTACGATGTGTGGGCGGTGCGATATACTGTGAGGGTTCCTTCTCGCCAACACATTGCTCCTTTCCCTACGGAGTAGACAAGCTGCTTTGGTTCAGCATCACATTCTTTACCTGTCGCTCCTTTTTTGTTGGTTTACTTTTGCGCAAATTGCCCTGTGACTGTGACAGTCGTGCAAAAACTCATTCGTTTCTTGATCAAAGATTTGGCCTTTGGTTCTCGTTGAGGCCGAGTTCAATCGTTCCTTTCAGCAGTTTCTAGCTTGCCGAATATAGACAACATGAAATCCTATATTTTTCCCTTCGCGGCCGCCATGTGCGCCTTCGGCGGCCTTAGTCTAGCCTGCCCAGCTAGGAGGTCCCCCACGGCAGCATCCTCTTCTGTCTCTCTTTCTATAGCCCAGACGGCTGCACCACAGACGACCGTCGCCCCCATCGTGACTCAGCCACAGGCTCCTGGGCCGGCTACCACCCTGGTCACTTCAGAGTCCCTGAAGGTGGAAACTCAGCCAATCGCAACGAGTCCAACGACAAGCATCGGCCAGGCCCCGGTCCCATCATCGGATGCGGGCGGCGGAGGCTCTAGCACCGGCGCCTCGGTTTCCGGGAAGTCGACCTTCTACGGCGGCAACCTGTCTAGCGGCACCTGCTCCTTCAGCACATACACACTGCCCGCGGGGCTGTACGGCGTCGCCTTCTCGGGCCAGGTTTGGAATAGTGCGGTCAACTGCGGCGCCTGCGTGAAGGTCACCGGGCCGAATGGCAACTCCGTCACTGCCATGGTGAGTCAGATCAGCCGTACATGAGCCATAGATTCTGCTTGTCCCCCTGGCAGATCGGAAATCCCCTGATGTCCTTATCCTCTCTAACCATGTCATCCGAACCAGATCGTAGACCAATGCCCTGAGTGCGATGAGGGCCATCTGGACCTCTTTCAGAACGCCTTCTTGGAGTTGGGGACCCTCTCGGCCGGCATCATCCAGACCTCGTACACCTTCGTTGACTGCGGCATCACCTCCCCCCTCGTGCTGCACAACAAGTCCGGCACCTCCCCATACTGGTTCTCGATGCAGGTCGTGGGCGCCACCGAGGCCGTGTCCAAGCTCGAGGTCAGCAATGACGACGGCAACTCCTGGAGGGGGACTACGAGGCAGCCGTACAACTTCTTTGAGTACCAGAGCGGCTTCGGGACTGCGAGTGTCGACGTCAAGGTCACTAGCAAGTCTGGGAAGACCGTCATCGTCAAGGGAGTCAGCGTCTCGTCTGACTCGTCGACGACTGCGAGCTCGAACTTTTGAAGGAGAGGGGAAAGTACCGCGTGGTGACGAACCATGATGTCCGGGGAGGCCTGCAGTAGGCCACTGGCAACTCTGGCAGTTATGAGAGTCGAGAAGAGAAGGGAAGCGAAGGGTATCGAGCCTGCGCTTGTAAAGCTCTGGTTTTATGGTCTTGCAAGGACCAATTCATTTCTTGTACATTACATTTACCCTACCATTCTTTCAGGACCTCTGAATTTCTTGCCCCTTTTTTCCTGCATACCTACCTACCTAGACATGTCAATCCAAAGGCTTGGCGTCTGGGTGGGTCACGTGTCATCCGCATGCATGCATACCTACCTAACCTGGATGAACTCGATGCCAGGGGACTAGCATTTGCTACTTGAGTGCCACTTCTTCACCCGCTGCTTCACCGGCCACTCGATTACTTGACTACCACTTCATTCGCCGCTTCACCTGCCACTTGATACTCGAGTCCTTCACCTTCATCTCAAGTCGTTCGAAACCATCTTACGCCGTTCTAAACCATCTTATGCCGTTCAAATCGATCTGACGCTGCTCAAATCGATCTGACGTCGTTCACATCCACCTTACGCTGTTCAAATCCATGTCAAGTCCTTCCATCCATCCTGAGTGCTTCATTCTTGTCTCAAGTTGTTTGAATATATCTTTCATTGTCCAAATCCATCTTTGATCATCTTTCATATCCATCTCAAGTCCCCATATTCATCCAAAATCAGTCACCTTCATCTGAAGCGCTTTACGTTCATCTCAAGTCCCCCACGCTCATCTCAGGTCCTTGACATTCATGTTGAATCCTTGATAATATTCATGAGCAGCCGCCGCCAACATGGTAGGATTCATACATTGGCTGAAGCAGAAGTATGATCGAGGGAGCGCATCCCAGAAAGTCCCTCCGCTACCTACTCTCCCAGATATTCGACCACGAGCCTCGAGTCTTGGACCTGAAGATGGCCCGCCGCGTGCAGCACCGAATGCGACAAAGGAAAGTTCCCTCTTCCGCCGTCTTCCTAGAGAGATCCGTCGGCAGATCCTGATCGACGCATTCGGAAACCAGACAGTGCACCTAGACCTCAGGCTGGTACGCCCACTCATCACACGTCACAAGAGCGACAGCAGCCACCGCCACAGCAGCAGCAGCAGCAGCGCCTCCATGACCAGGAGAGGTCCTCGGTGGCACGCCAACGCGCCAACCCACGCCGACCGCGTCCCGTACGGCGCCCCGGAGTGGGAGTGGTGGGGCAGCGTCTGCCACCGGACGACGTGCCCGAACCCCTTCTCCCGCGCCCCAGGCGCCGAGATGCCCTGGTCCATGAGCCACAGGGACGCCTGCCGGCCCCCAATGACCTCTGTGAGGACGACCGAGAACGCCTGCTGCGAGTACTACCCGGGCGCGTGGCCAGACAAGTGCCGCATCGGGGCCATGGGCTGGCTCCTGTCCTGTCGGCAGGCCTACGTCGAGGGCGTCGAGGTGCTCTACGGTACGAACACGGTCCACATGGCGGGTACGCACCTCGTGCGCTGGCTGCCGGGCCTGGTCCTGCCGCGGGGGAGGGCGGCCATCACCTCGGTCGAGCTGGTGTGGTACGTCCGAGGCATGGCAGCGGCCCACGAGCCGGGTCCCGCCGCCGCCACCGCGCCGCCGCCGCCGGTCATCCGCAACGACACCGACCTCAGGGAGTTCAACACCTTCTCGCCGGGCTCGGACATGGCGGGCTACACCTCCCTGTGCGGCGCGCTGCCCGACGTCCTCCCGGGCGTCAGGCACATCTCCCTCTCCCTCTGCGGGCTCATGCCCCTCAGCAGCAGGCTACTCGACTTCGAAGCGGGCCTGGCAGACGCGGAGCGAGTCCTCCGCCCCATCGACGGTCTGGTCCGCCGGCTGGGCCCCCGGCTGAAGGACTGCAGGGTCGCCCTGCCCTCCCGCTACTACCGGGTGGTGCAGATGGCGGCCAGGGGCGTGGACATCGAGTGGCTGATGGGTCCCTGGGGCGGGGGGAACGGCAAGCCCGAGGCCGTGTGGCGGGAGCTGCCCGAGGAGGGGGAGGAGAAACAGGGCCATGAGGAGCAGGAGCAGGAGGCGGGGGCCGCCGGGGTCCCCGCCGAGGAGAGGAGGCGTTACTGGGAGGGGAGGCACGGGCGGGGCTACTGGATCCTGCATGGGGAGCGGGACCTGCCCGGGCCCATGCTCTCAGAGGTGTAAGCCCGGTACCTATGCGGGGCCGTGGCGGCGGACATCGGAGTCGGGATTTTACGAGGGAGATACAGATGTTGGAACATGTACAAATAGAAAAAGTAGGCACGTCTGAGCATTGAAGTTTGAACATTTGCGTAGGAATTGGTTATTTTGACATGATGGAGCTGCAAACATTTCATTTGCGATGGACCTCCAACCCTCGCCTTCACTTCGTCGGCGCTGGCACGGGCGGACCACTAGAGATGGTCGTCACTGGCCCGGAAATGCCGATGCAGTACCAGTAATGAAGCCATAGACCCGAGCAATCGCCGTTCAATGCGGTGTTCCAATTGTAGAAGTCGCTGCAAAAAAAGAGAAAAGGTTGAGACGAAGAGCGCGTCAGCATGGTCTCCCAGGCAAAGAGTTTGAGAGTACACCGAGGCGGGAAGATTGGGGAGAAGACGCGACTCACTTCAGATCGATCTGGGCGGAATTGGCGATGGCCCAACAGCCGTCCCCGTCCTGGGCGTAGTAGAACCTCCTGCAGCCGGATATCATGCCGGCCTGGGTGAGCAGCATCGACCACGTTAGCCTCTTGCATTCCATACGGCATCGGGCCAGGAGCGCAGAAAGAGGGGACTAATACATACCTGTGTGGGCGACGGCGTAGTGATTGGCCCTTCGCCGCCTCCCGTCGTGGTTGAGGAAGTTGTGATAGTCGTCCTTGTCGAGGTGCTGGACCCAGTCGTCGTGGTCGTCGGACCACCAGAGCTGCCCCCGGCGACCTCAACGCAGACGTAGTAGTCCACCAGGAGGTTGCTGCAGGTTGCCGGGCCAACGGCCGGGTTCCACAGGAGGAACTGGTCCTCGGAGATGCTGTTGCTGGTGGAGATGGACTCGCACGTGTCATCACTATGTCAGGGCG